>APFE030098866.1:70117-102876 GCA_000404065.3 Pinus taeda | reverse complement strand
TTCATCCAGTAATTCATCAATGACGGGAATGGGAAACTTATCTTTAATAGTGAGCTTGTTGAGCTCCCTATAATCCGGACACATGCCATGATCCATCCTTCTTGTGCACCATTACTACTGGAGCAGAGAAAGAACTCTAACTAGGTTGAATTATACCAGCCTCTAGCATTTCTGCAATCATACGTTAAATTTCACCCTTTTGGACATAGGGATATCTGTACAGCCTGATGTTTCGAGGAACACTTCCTAGAATCAGATGAATAGCATGATCGTGATCTTGAATAGGTGGGCGACCTTTGGGGGTCTCAAATACCTTGGAATGATTGTCCAAGACTTTTTTGAGATCTGGAGAAATAGATGATTATGACATGGAGATATCTAGTGAACATAATTGAGCAATCACATCTCTCTGTTCCTTTTTTAGAAACTTTTTCATACCGTTAGAGCTGATTATCTTTCTTGGTTTCCCTGTAATACCCCTTAATTCAACTTCCTTTCCTTTCGCAGAAAATTTCATTAAAAGTTCTTGAAAATTAAAAGCTATTGTACCCAAGGATTGTAGCCATTGGACTCCTAGTACAACATCAACACCTCCCATTGGAATGGAAAGCATTGGGCTAGTCAATAAATATTCTCCCATGGATAGCTCGATATTATGGCACTTTCCAGAGCAATTTATCGTTCCTCCATTTGCAACCATCTCTTGACACTCTGGTGCTGGATATAGGAAGAAATTCAATTCCTTTGCTACCTTACAATGAATAAAATTGTGGGTACTTCCCGAATCAATCAACACTATTACCTTTTTATTCTTGATCTGTCCTTCTATCTTGATGGTTTGAGGAGTGGTAATTCCAGCCAATTCATTACAAGATATGGTCAGATTCATTTCTTCTTTATCTAGGCTTTGTTCTTGGAGTATATCCTCTTCCTTTGACCTTTCTTGCTCATTTTCTTCTTCCTCTTCACAATCTATGTAGAGTAATTTCTTCTTATCAGACTTATGACCTTTAGTGTATTTGCTATCACAACTGTAACAAAGCCCTTTTGCTATTTTTTCTTCCAATTGTTGTGGTGTCAAACTTAGAGGTTGTGGAAGGCTAGGGGTAACAACACTTCCATCTATATAGTTGTGGTTGGTATGCTTCCTGGTTGCCATAATTTTGCTTTCCATTTTTCTTGCTAACCTGAATGCCTTCTCTAATGAATCAGGTTCCCAAAGGTGAACATCATGTTGGATATTATCCTTTAAATTCCATATGAACACATCAATCCTATGCTCCTTTGGAATATTTTTTACCGTTATGTTCAATTTTTGGAACTCCTCAATGTACTCCATTATTGAACCCTTTTCTTTGAGATTTATCAATTGGCTAAAAAAAGTGTTGCTTTTTGTATCCTCATACTGTGCTGTCAATTGTTCCGTAAAAATTGCCCAAGTGATAATTTGTTTATGAGAGCAAAGCCATTGATACCATACAAACTAATTTGGTTCCAAATATAAAGTTGCAATACATACCTTTTATGTGTTTTGCACATTATTGAGATTGAAAAATTGCTCCATCTGTAATATCCATGATGTGGGATCCTTGCCATCAAACTTCCTCATATTGAATTTTGGAATATGGTGGGTCTTTGGTCCAACATTAGAGTCTATGGAATCATGATTAACATTTCTTTTGTTCTCATCAGGAGTTTCCTTTACTACCCTTTCACCCTTAGTGACCCTTTCTTGTAGCAACTTATTCATATTTATCTTCAATTCTTCCATGTTTGTTTTCAAATCTATCTTCAAATCATCCATATTATCTTCCACATCATTCATCTTAGCTTCCACATCATTAATCTTAGCTTCTACACCTTTTTGTGCAAGTGACACTTGTTGCACTTAGTCTCGTAATTTTGATATATCATGTTGCATTTCTTCCTCTTCTTCATGAGTCATGCTAGAGCTTTCAGGTCTTCTACTAGGTGTTTCCATTTTCTTTCTTCGGGGCATCAATTACTGATAATAATGCTTCCCTATGCCCTTTGAATTCCTTCAAAATAAATTTTCAAACCAAGCTTAAGCAAACATTTAAAAAATATACACACCTTTTTTCACTTTATAGGAGCTCGATATTGCCTCTGATGTATCTCTGCAATTTCAGATCATCCAGTCCCGAAATTGCAACCTACGGTATCTATCTGTGTCCTCCTTCCAATGCCACCAGTCTGACCCCAATTGGATTCTCCAATGAAGAGTTATGCCAAATCTCCCACAGTGACCTAATTATAGACTAATTCAGTAGAGCTAACTTGTACGATGTTCCACGAGTCACTGTTTCAACCTATGGCTCTGAAAACTATATAAAAGAAACTACAGTCCGTCCTCTTTCTACACCATTTTACGAAATTTAAATCCAATGCTCAGAGAAAAAGTTATGATTATTTTCCCTAGTTTACTTGTTTGGAATGTAATTTAGGAGTCTGCAAAAAGACCACCTTCCTCAGATCATATCTCCGCAATTATAGTGCAAAATGCTCTGAAATTCAAACCCAAGATTTAGCACAATGTCCTCTCAAATGGTTTTTTTTTCAGCTTCTGAAACATCACCGAAAAAAACGTTATATATAAAATGCCACGATGACCTGTTTAGAGCAGCGAAACCCTAGAATCCAAAGCTCTGATACCAAATGTTATGAAACCAGTTCAAGAAAAGATAGAAAAGATAGATCAACGCCTTAGAATTCAGCCTCTTCAAGGGAGAAACCTCCTTTACATTACATAAATGAACAATTCTTGAATGATTCAAATGAAAAGACCTCATTTCTATATATAGGAGTCTAAGGGGTCATAACATAATCAGAGCCTACGAAACAATAATAATGTAAGGGCACAATAATAACAATAGTGGGCTTCTATGGGGCAGAATAGTAACAATATGGGCACAATAGGGGGACAAAAATATTAATAAGGGGTACAACTATAATAGTAATGGGGTAATCACTAGTATTATGGGGGCCCAACAAACTCTACCCCTGATTTCTGTAAGCTTGCATGCAAAAGAGTATATGGGGACCTATCATGAACAAGAGTTTTCCAATGTATGTAGTAGGCCTTGATGCTCTTAAAATAGGAAACGAGCCTTATAGCCCTAAACCTTTCAAACTGAATGTAGCTACAGGGAAAATTAATAGCTTGACATACGGTGATTGACTGAGACAAACTTTGAGCCCTTCCAGAAATCAGAGAAATTGTAAACTACCTAACCACTAACAAAAATTTTGAGGGAAAAAAGACAAAATTTGAGGACATGCCTTCCCATTTTTCTAGAATTGGAATGTAAGAAATAAGTTGCAAACATCTGAGATGAGAAATTTCCTTGAGCCACAAACACTTCCCACTTAGATTCCTCAAATTTGTGATGAGTTGAAGCTTGTTTGAATCTCCACCTTCCATCATTGGACATGTCTATTTTGGGTACAACAAGAGTTTGAGGGGAAGGAATAAGGAGAGCACGTAGGTTGCCCCTAGAGGGCACTCAGATATGTAAGTCATACAAACCAATGAATATTGAAACACCAACAAACCATAAACTAGAAACTTAGATCCATTATCCAACCTAAATTTTTCCGTTGCAAACAACCCTTTAATGGAGCTCCTTGATTTTCCATTCGCTAGGTGTTTGGTTGGCTTCTCTTCATTGGATACTTCATATTGATTGTTGTGCACATTTCTTTTTGGTCGTAAGAGTGGAACCTCAATTAATTGAACAAATCTTACATATTGTACATGTTTTTACAAGTGTAAAGACCAACAAAAGACAGAATGGTTGAAAAAAAAACAAACAATCAGGTTAATAGAACCCAAAACCTTACATATATAACTACAAAAGCCCCCTGGGAAAAATTTCTAAGCGAACAAACTACTAATCACTCTACAATTCTTATTCTTTAAGTCTTACTACTCCATCTCCCCAAATCTTAACCATCAAAACCCACCATCGATCTAGCTTTCAATCGGATCGTGGATACTCACTCCAATCAACCAAGATCTACTGAGATCCACCATTGATCTAGCCTTCAATCGGATGGCAGATACTCACTCCAATCAGCTGAGAACTCCTGAGATCCACCGTCGCGCTATCCTTAATCTGATGGTCGATACTCACTCTGAACAACCGAGTTGCATGTTGATCCTGCACTGTTGATCTAAACCCTTTTGATTAGATGGTCCACAAGATATTGCGTTGGAAACACATGCATTAATTATCCACTAAACGAACTTGATCTAGATTATAGCCTTGGTCTAAAAAGATATTGGGTCCACTCAACCCCTTAACCTCCAATTAATATGAAGCCTGATATCCATTTGATATCAAAGGCCAACAAAACCTATGGTATGTGGACCTTCAACTAGTGTGTTGTTCAACACTTCCTTTACTTCTATAGTTGGCTAAGGCGAAATTAGTTTCGATGGGATTGACGGTTAGAAATTACGTCGCCACTTCAACCAAGTTCCATGTCTCCCTCCTACTTATTTTCCATGATTTGGAAGTACTCCATGTCTTTTGCCACCTATCGATGACAATCGTCCCTCATTTTACTATAGACGATTAGCTAAAATATTTTATTTCCTTCGCACATGAAAAAAACGGATGGTTCTTAGTGTTCGTAAGTGGGAATGAATACGATGAAAGACTTGCGAGAGTCTCTAGTGTTTCAACACTTTTCCAGGTGTCATTCAACTACACATTTTCTTGGCCACATTAATGACCAATTTTGAGTTAGCTTCAATGATGGAATTGTGTAAATTTAACTCAATCAGGCTTTCGAAGCATTTTTCTAAGGCCATTAGCTCCACCATGTTATTAGTGGTAGTCCATAGATGACTATGGAAGATATCCTTTATGTTTCCCTTTTCATCTCCTATGACACCTCCAAAACTAGCCATCCCTGGGTTGCCCTTAGAGGCATCGTCTATATTGATATTCAAAAATCCATGAGGGGGAGGCTACTAGAAATATTTACTAGTAGTTGTTTTTCTCCCTCCCTTAATAGTTCCAAGGGGAACTAGAGAGTGGATATCTAGCTGTCTCGAAATGCAAGCCTCCTGGGCCAAAAGGGGGGTCCTCAGGAATTTTCCACATAAGGGCTCTTACTTTATCTTTGGTATTTCTTAGAATTTGGGCAATAATATTCTGGGTCAAGCCTATTTTGTTCTTGAAATTCCTACCATTGTGTTCTTTCCAAACATCCCATATAATAAATCTTGGAACCACAGTCCAAGCCTTGTTAATGATTTCATTACTGGAGAAGTATTTCCTCCAATTCTTCAAGGTGTTGTGGATGTTGAGTCTGTCTCTGTCAGTTTTCCTAAAGACTAAGGCCACCCAATGCCACAAGGTAGAGGTGAAGCAGCATAGGTTTAGTAAATTCTCCATCATTTCTTCCTATAAGCCACATAGATAGAATTTGGATGGGCCAACAAATCCCCGTTCCAAAATATTCTCCCAAGTGATAATTTTCTTTTGGTGCCCTAACCACATGAATAACTTGACTTTCATCCACTACAAGTTCCTCCAAAGGTTATTTCAAACCTGGTCAGGGTTTGGATAATCAAGACCTAGGGTCGTGCATTTAGCTTCTTTGAGGTTAAAAGTTCCTTTAGTGTTTCAACTCCATCTCAGTTGGTCAGACGAGGAAGACACTAAAATCTTCTTGTTCTCCAAATCAATAACAAGGGATTTTTCCTGGGCTTTCAAAGGGCTCTCTTCACTGTATCGATGATTCTTCCACATTCACCATTTTTCATTGTCCCTTACCTAATCCCAAATGTCACTTACCATGAGTAAGCCTTTGTTATCAGTGTAATTTTTAGAGTGGTTAGATCTTCTCTAAACATATTTAGTTCCTATTTCCAGTTATCCTCCCAAAACTGAGTAAGGTTCCCAACTCATATCTCCCAAAAGCTATTCTTGTGGACAATGCCTCTATTCTCCCAAGCAAGGTTCCAAATGTGGGAGCCCTTGATGAGCCCTAAAATTCTAATATGATCCCTCTCCTGCCAATTACTTGCATATTTCTGCTTCCAAATCTTGGCCCAAGGAGTTGTCGATTCCTTGAGCCACCTCCACCATAGTTTTGCTCCTGAAACTCTACTTAGGATTTCAGGGTCATGAAGCCCCAAACCTCCATGGACCTTAGGTTTGTAGTGCTTATCCCACACTACTAGCACCCACTTCTTTTTCTCTTCCCCTTTTCCCCAAAGAAAATCTCTTTGAATACTTCCTATTTGTTGTATGACACCTTTGGGAGTAGGGATAACTAAAAACATGAATGTGGGGATAGCCTGTAGGACAACCTTTATAAGCACAAGGAGTCCTTCCAAGTTCAAAGACCTACAGGTCCATTCCCTGACTTTGTCCTAAAGTTTATTGGTGACTGGTTCCCACACTCCCTTACTCAGAGGTTTGTTAAAAAGAGGCATTCCAAGGTACTTGGAAGGTAAATGAGCCCATTGAAACCCAAGAATCCTAGTGAGGTTCTTCTCAATAACAATGTATTATTGAAAAAAAACCTTTGGTTTGTCAAGGCTTACCTCTGTACCAGATGCAAAATCAAAGTCGTTCAGGATTTGTTTGAAAGCTCTAGCTTCCTTGACCGTAGGAATGCCCTCTAGCATTGTATCATCCACAAATTGTTGATGAGCGGATGCATCCCCATCCAAGGTAAGATTTAGACCTTGGATTCTTCCTTCAGCATTTTCCCTTTTGATCATTCTTCCTAGTCCTTCCATCATGAGAACAAAGAAGAAGGGGGAGAGTGGATCCCCATGTCTGAGATCCTTAGAGGGAATAAAGGTTCTAGATGGGGAGCCATTAAGCAGAACTGAGAAGCTAACCGTAGATACAAGGGCAATAATCCATCTTATCCAGTTATGGTCGAAGCCATAAGCTTTTATCACTTCCTTGATGTACTCCCAACTTAGTTTATCATAAGCTTTTTCTAGGTCCATTTGCATGATCATATTAGCTTTCTTATTTCTCTTAAGAGAGTGTACCACCTCGTGAGCTTGTATGATGTTGTTGATAATATGTCTTCCTTCCACAAAACTAGTTTGCTCCTGTGAAACAATATCATGAAGAATAGGCTTGAGTCTGTTAGCGATCACTTTGGAGATAATTTTGTACACCACATTACGTAAGGCTATGGGTCTGAATCCATCTGGTGTCATAGCTTTTTCCTGCTTTTGAATCAAAGTTATTGAAGATGCATTTAGAGATTTCAATACCATTTTGGATCTCCTAGAGTCTTCCACAACTTCAAGGATATATTTCTTGACTATTTTCCAACAAGCTTTGAAGAAGTCCACATTGAACCCATCAGAGTCCAGAGCTTTCCCATTTTAAATCTCATTGATAACTTTGCTAACCTCCTCCTCTGAAACTGGCATGTTAAGGTTGTGGTTTCCTTCCCTGGTTACAAGCTTAGGAATGAACTTTTTGAATTTGTTGATGAACCATGATCTATCAACGTGAGGCTTCTATGCTATGCTAAGGAAGTGTTGCACTAGGACAGATTCTATTTCTATGTGTGAGACAATCTCTTTCCCTTGAGAATGTTTAATTTTTTAAATTTTCTTGTGGGATCTATGATCCAAGGTTGATCTATGAAAAAACTTTGTGTTTCTTTCTCCTTCTCTAATCCACTGCACCCTCGGTTTCTGTCTCCATAAAATATCCTCTTGCATACACCGATCTTCCCATTCGTTCTGTAGAGAGTTAGCCTGAATTTTCCTTTAATCAGTAAAACCCTCTGAGATGTTGATCTGATTATTCTCCTGGATTTTCTATTCAACTTCTTTTTTGGCTTCAAAAATATTTCTAAACTCTTTTTTGTTCCAATATTTAAGCCTTGATTTGATGTGTTTGAGCCTCTGCTGTAGTATGAACATTTTGGTGCCTTGAACGAGCCTTTATTCCATCCACCATTTGTCAATATTTCTAGTGATATCAGGGTGAGAGAGGAATATATTTTCAAACCTAAAAGGTCTGTTCCTTGGTGTTACCATAAAAGAAACTTCGAGTAGTACAGGCCAGTGGTCTGAGCCTCCAAAGGGATGGATTAAAGCTCACATATGAAGGCATGTGATAAGGAGTTACTCTAATATTATGAATCTATCCAACTTAGAGGCGACTTGAGAAGCCCCTCCTCTCTTAGTATTCCAAGTAAAAATTCCATTTGTTGTTTCTGTGTCCACTGGCCCCATCTTATTCATGAATTTCTGGAAGGAAATGGAGTCCCTCCCTAGTTTTCTTGTATCACCTTTCTCTATGTAAGAGATCTGATCATATTGAAATCCCCTACCAGAATCTAGGGCATATCAGGATATATCTCCCTGAGTTCCTCAAGGGAGGTGAGGAGCTTTAGTTTGTCTTTAGTTTTTGAGGACCATATATGTTAGTGATCATGTAGATATCCTTATGCCCCAATGGTTTAATCACCATCAATAGATAATTCCTAGAATCTTCAGCATCTAGGATTCCAAGTTTTTGAGGACCCCATAGAGTGAGAATCCCCCCACCGAGTTATCTTCTTTAAGTTCTAGATACTCATACTTAATTAACCACTTATTGTTTATCTCTCTGCCATTGTTTTCACTCCGCTATTCTCCTGGCTATCATGGTTTATTTCGACTCCAAAGAAATGTTTTTGTGATCTCTAGAGGAAGATCTGTTGAACCCTATCAAAATCCTCTCTAGGCAGAGAGTCAACGCCTTTGGTGATTATCTGCTCCAGGAAATTTTCTAGATCTAAATTCTCTCTCTAGAATCTCCTGCAGTTCATGGTCTTCCATTCCCACCTCACTTGGGGTCATCTCATGGTCCTTGCTAAGCCACATCATCCTTGGCACATCATCCATTTGTTTGTTGTTTTCTGGTATCTCCTCCATGTTAGCATCCCCTTCCTTCTCATTGGGATTAAGCTTCGATACCTGGTTTGTCCCATTGATTTCAACTTCTTCTTCTAAGGTCTTGAAACTATTGTGGTTTGATTATCTATCTTCAATGCCTTTTTTTTGGTACCTCTTGCCTCCTTTCCCTTTACCCCCAATCTTAGTAAAGCCTTTGGAATCCTTGCCTATAGGGGCTTTTGTGTTGATCTCCAGCTTGTTCAATGGGAAGTCCCTGTAAAGGTGCCCATGTTCATGGCACTTATGAGATCTGAATAGGACATGTTCATAATCTACTAGCTACACCCATTCCTTTTCATACACTTCCAAAATGATTGCATCTAGAAGTGCCCCAGATAAGTCCAGTTTCACACATATCGGAGCAAAGGAAGTATATTTTCCCCTTAGAGTAGTATCTGAGATTTTTATAAAATGCCCTAGCTTATTACTGATGGCCTTTAGAGACTTTGGTAGCCAATAATCTAAATGAAGGGAGTAGAGTCTTATCCATACCGGCACTGAGGTGAAAGTTTCTCATTCTATGACAAATTTCATTACCCATGGTCTCATGTAAAGACCTGCAAACACGTAAAAATAGGGTGCTCCCTTGAACACTCTGTCTTTGTCCTCTAACCTTGTGAACACCGCCGTGAAGAAACCCTTGGACCCAAGGTGAAGGTCTATTTTCCCCTTTGTTTTCCAGTGGTTCCTTATCCATGCTAGTAAAGCCTTCTTCGTCGGCCAGATCACCATAAATTTACAAATCAAAGCATATTCAACCATGTGTTGTCTATGCACGTGTGGCACTGGGTCACTTAAGATGACTCAAGGAATAGTGGTTGCCTTAGATTTACATGTCCCTGATGTATTCATGGATGAAACCTTCTAACGGCTCCCCTTTGTCCTCTTCTTCTTAGCAGCTTCCTCATGGTTCTCTTCCTATTCTTGAGGTCCGATGGTTTCCGATTTTTCTTTATTCATAACCTCTGTTCCCACCTCCGCTGGTTTCTTGAAGCAATGGAATCCAACTCCCTTGCTTCTGACCACAACTAGTTGACTGTGGGTGGGAGTAGACCTCCCTCCTCTATGCCCCACCATGTTAACCAGCTACACAAACCCTAAAGAAAACACCAAAATCTCAGTCATATAAGCCCACTATTGTTATTCGATTTTTGTGCACGTTAATATCCACTTTATTTTGAATTTAAGGGATCAGTGTAAATTCCATCACCCTACCTTTAAATAATTTTCCAAGGCCTGGTGAACGAAGCTCCTTGAAATACCATTCCAAAGGTGTTTGGCTGGCTTATTTGCATAGAGTAATTCGTATTAATTATTGTGCACATTAATATCCACTTTATTTTCAATTTAGGGGATTATTCTAAATTCCATCACCCCGTATTTTAATAATGTTCCATGGCTAAAGTTCAAAAGCTAACATATCCCAATGATCTGCCTCCTCATTCATTTCTCACTTGAAAGAATCACATTCATTCTAAACGAGAGAGAATGTAAAGGAGAGTAGTTAATCTCTACTTCTCTTGATTGGATTGGTAAATTGTTGCTTTTATGACCAAATTATTCAAATTTTTTTGAATACCCCATCCATAATAGATGTTGTCTATTGAACAGTTTGGAGTTTTCGACTAAAATCTGGAAAAAAAAATTGTTGGTGAAATCTTGATTTGTGTTGTTTAAATAGGTTTTTTGACTACATATATGGATTCAACACCCTTAAAAACCCCTCAATCACTTGGATTGTAGATATTTCATAACTCAAAGTTGTGATTACAACAAATCCCTACCCGATTATGGGCAAGGAAGACCATAAATAGGCTAGAAAAAACTCCAAAATGTATAACAAATAAACTATGTCTGCATAATAGGCTATCTTATTTCCTCTGGAATCATGATGACCCCCATACATGTTGTACCTAGTCTATTAAGCTTTCAAATTCATTCATATCTTTTTTTTGGTCTTTTCATTTGTGTTTGTGTGGTGGAAATTATGTGATTCTTTAACAAGAATTATATTTTGTAATAGTTGAAGTAATTTTATGCTACAAATTAAATGTGATTTAGTCACAAATTAATGCTTTGAGTTATTCTCATTAGCTTTCTACATCCATTTCCTCTTTTATTTTTGATGTACTAGGCTATTTGTGTGGTAAGTTGGATAGGTGAAATAGGTTTTATAAAAACAATTATTTCAGATAACAAAATATGTTAATATAACAAATAACAAAAAAAGTTAATGAAACGACTAATGTCCATATATGGAATACTTGGTCCATCTAAAGTCATGGTCCTTAGCTATTCAATCTTGTAGCATTTACTTAGTTTCTGTAGTCTAATAAACTTTTAAATTCTATTGTTTTCATATTTTTATTTGTGTTTGTGTGGTAGCAATTTTTTGATTTTGTGACAAACATTATATGCATCATTATCCATTTTTCAATTTGTAATTCAATTTTATTCTGCAGAGGAAAAAATTACCTAAGTTTTTGGGGATTTTTTCTGAAAAATAAATTCTATATATGGATGGAAACTCTAGAAATAATCCCCACCCCACTTCACACACTTAAGCGAAGAATAGGTTAGGTTTTGTTGGTACTTGATAGGGCCATTAAACAATCTAACTAAAAGGCTAAATTGACCATATTCAATATATTTAACAGACACATTAGAGAAACCCCACTGAAGGGAGGAGCATGCCCACCAGAATTTGGAAAGCATTATATATTGGATGCATGATTTTGTTAAAGACTTATAATATAGGGGTGTTGAGAATTTTAATATGGCACTATGTCATAGTGTACATGTTTTCTTATAAAAGGCACATTGGGTGTTGTTACACACGTAAATGTTGGTAAGGCAACCTATAAAATATTCTTTAGTTTGTGTTCATGGATTTCTATCTTTTCGATGTTAAAGTTGCATGTGAAGGCTCGTTAAAAAGAAATTAAAGGAAAATGAAAGAAAAAAATATCTGGTCATTTAGTTATAATAACTTTATATGTGTTGTAAAAGGGAGGAATGCCAATTAAATTAAGGCACTTTATAAACAAGCCTTTCACGTCTATTCTAGATTCCTCCAAGGTTTTATTTTGTGAGAGTCTCCATAATTACGTTTAAAACACTTTTGGATAATTCTTTAATTTACTTTTTGGAGTCTTTGGCCATTGAAGACTAGTTTTTATATTTTCATTTAAAGGTTTCGTAAATTTGTAGCAATTAATATATCAAGATTTTGCAGATCTTAGTTTCCTTTTTTCAATATCTCTATTTGTTGCTTTTGGTAGGTAATAGACATATTATTGTGTCTACTGAAAAAATTATACTCATCTTCTTGAAATCTTTACCATTCTTAATTACAATATATCTTGATTTTAGACCAATCAAAATGTTACATTGTTGTCGATGCATATGATCAACATAAATATATGCAATTATATGTGGATAACATGAATTATGAGGTGAGCCCATTTCATATTAATAGGATTATCCTACCTCACAATAAGATCATTTAGTTGATATATTTTGATTTCCTTTTATGTCCTAAAATACTGAGCTAGCAAAATTATTTTTTCCATCATGACAGGAATTGTTGGATTTGGAGGAACCAATAGGTAATGTGAGTAGAAGGTTAAGTGAAGAGACAATATCTAAGTGTTTGAATAAAAGTTCATATTACTCTGGCATAGAGTCTAGTGCACATGAAACCTCCAAAAAGTAGCTAGAGGATGAACTTTGTAGATGTCAGGTATATAATATTTTTTCAAGCTACACTTATAATGCTTCATAGTTAGCAACATTACTTGAAAGGACTAACAAGTTGGTTTCAATCACAATTGATATGTTCTATGAAGGAATTATATCTTTGTATTTGGAGTTCAATCTGTCATAAATAATTACCTTTATTTTGCAGGAGGAATACAAGGACAGTGAAGAACTATGTATTCTAGACTCTCACCATATTCACCATTTGGATTGCATTAGAAAATGGCTATTACTAACAAATGTGCACCCAATTTGCAAGAAAACAACTTTGAATGTATAAAGATTGGAAAGTAGTGAAAGTAATGATTGAAATACATAATTACTTATAAGGTAATTGACTTCAAATAGGCTAGAATATATTTCTAAATGATGTCTGCCCAAATACTTTTAAGTAATTCGTTGTCATTTGTTGCAAAAAATATTGAAGATGACCCAAACATCTCACTAGATTATTTAATAGACAATGTACATATTGGTGCTTTTGTTCCATATGCTATTTTGTTAGTTTTCTAGAACTTGCACTTATTTAACTTAAGCTTCATTGTCCCTACTTTTCAGAACACAGGGAAGACTTTCCAATAGGTTGCTTGTTTAATTTTGTTTGAAGGAAATTTCACTTTAATCTCAAGGTAGCCTTATACCATGAAGTCTCTTTTGATTGTATGAAAGATTATTATTGTTCGATGGGCTATTTCTTATTTCCCTATTCCAAATAATTTCATGCAATTATGTTTTATTATTTGGCAGATAGTTTTATCATTTTAGGTTATTTTGATTTCTACAAGTTATATACAACTTGCATTTTTTAGCATGTAACTTAGTTGGCATGATTATGCCTTCAATTTTCATGAATGTTGAATATTAAGTTCCTAAGGTATTTTTTTCTATGATGACATTTTATTTTCTTTGTTTATACAGGTCATCTGGCCACATAGTGGCCACTATCACCCAAGTGAAGAAAAATTGTTTGAGTTTCTTGCTTTTTAGGGAGAAATGGCATTGAAATTGCTAACGTTGAGGTATATGTTGTACAAATACTTTGTAGCCTATTTTAGTTTATATTCCAATGTTTATCATCTTTGATGTCTTATACTTTACATTGTATCTTCTCTCATTTGCAGAAGAGAAACTTAGTATTGATGGTAAGAAGCAGAAATTGAGGAAAGAGGAGAACAATAACACTAGAGCGACAAATGTAGAAAGAGATAGAGAAGATAATCATTCTAGTGATACCCTTAAAGCTAATATTTGGCATGAGACACAAATACAAATTGATGGCCAAGTATTTAGAGTTGGTGAATTCACATGCAATGTCTTTGAAACACATGAATGATATTGTTTTGAAGTGATGAAACAATATTTCATGTGTAAATTGCAGTCCAACCAATATTAAGTTGGAAACTCATTGTAATATTTGACTTTTCATATAACACAATTTATTTGGTTGAAATTATTCATAGTTTTATTTAATATTATTTAGTATTGTAATTAACATATGTAACCTTGTTTTTTCATATTAAATGAACATGCACATTGTATGACTTTTCCTTTTTAATTTAGTTGCAAAATCATACTAATTAACTTATGTTGATTAATGATGAACACAAAATCAATATAAAACTACTAAATTGGTAGTTTATATTGATTCATGATAAACACAAAAAATGAATATACGACGGCTAAATTAGTCATTTATAATAATTATTAATGAAAGTAAATGAAATGAGTATAAACTACTTAATTGGTCATTTATATAATGAATATGAAAATACCAAAAAATGATAAATCACTATTGTAAATAATAAATTTGTAAATACAAATGATGAATAAATTGTGCATATATATGAATATTAGTAGCTAATTTACAGTATCTTATAACGCAACCGAAATTTAGTCATATTTCTTTGGTCATTAATTGGTTTCAAATGACGACTAAAATTTTCATATATATGACTATTAGTAGCTAATTTGTAGTACTTATAATGCAACCAACATTTTGGTCATATTTCATTGGTCATTAATTGGTCTTCTTAGGTGATCATTTAGTAGTATATTTTGTTGTGTATTTGGTCATTAATTATGGCAATTAATGACTAAATTAATGACCAAATTTATGACTAAATATACAATTGGACAATAAAATTGAGACAACCAATTAATGACTAAGCTAAATACAACTAAAAGTTGGTCGCATTATAAGATACTGTAAATTAGCCACTATTGGTCACCGACAGAAAAATTGTCGTTTATATGAAAATTTTAGTCATTTTTTTAGTAATTAATTAGCCATTTTTTACTAGTGTACAGTGTGCGACTCTATTATTCCTTGGATGGAAGCTTGAATTATATAGCATGGAAAGAGAAGATGGAGGTGATGTTGGAAGAAAGTGCTTGAAGGAATTCATTGATCAGGACATTCCTAAGCCACCAACATCGAATGCTAAAAATATGGCCGAATGAAAGAAGTATGTGGCAAGTGCAAGGTAGATAATCCTTGAGCGAGTTTGAGACCACATTCTCTCGGGTCTCCATTGTAAGGAAAATCCACATGCTATGTGGAAAAAAATGACAAATTTGTATCAGAACATAAGTGACCAAAGGAAATTGGCACTGAATGACAAACTTCAAAAAATCAAAATGGAGAAAGGCAAGACTATTTCCAAATACTTGACTAAGTTCACTCAATGTCATGATGAACTTGGAAGTGTTGGAATCCCAAATGTCGAAGAGAATATGATGAGTCTTGCTCTTCTAGGACTCCCAAAAGAGTTTCCATAGTTATCAGGACTCTGTCAAGGGTCAGGAGAAATGGCTGGATTGGTAACAAATATGGTTGGATTTGATGTAGGAGGAGATCAATAGGAACACCAGGGATGGCTCTTCATCAAAGACTGATGATGAAGAGAATAGTTCCTTAGCGATTAAGGTGAGAAAGGGGAAAGGGAATTCTTCACATTCCAAAGAAAATTCCTATCATGGAGGTAAGAAGAAAGATATGATGAAAGTTAAATGCTTTCATTCTAATAAGATGGGACATTTTGCCACAAATTTTCCACTCAATAAGTCCAAGTAGAAGTCCTCAGGAGGAGCACCAGGTGAGTCTTTTGCCACTCAATTTGAATTGAACTTCCCCTCATTGCATGCATGGTGAAATCTATGTTGGGAAGTGTATGGTACTTAGATAATGCAAATTCATTCCACATGACTGAAAATAAAGTGTTACTCAATGACCAAGAGGAGAAAGATCTCGAGATACATATCAAAATTGGTGACGACGTGAAGTATAGTGTTTCTAAATTGGTCACGATTGCTTTTTAGAGGGAGCATGGGACTTCACTCACCTTGAAGAATGTTATGTATGTACCCAGGCTGAAGAAGAACTTGGTACCCATTTCCATGCCTGAGGATAGAGGATATGATGTGATCTTATTGAAAAGAAAGGCGTTCCTTCGACACATAACCACGGGTCAAGTAAAGAAGATAGGGATTTGAATTAATAATATCTATAAGATGGAGGTAGAGGAGTGTGTTTCTTTGAGATCAAAAGAAAAAAATATGTAGAGCCAAGACATTGGAGAGTTATGGCATAGGCAATTGGGTCTTTTGCATCATGGGGCTTTGAGGACATTGCAGCAAATATCTATTGTTCTTCCCAAAGGTACACTTGAGCAAGGGGTGTACTTTGGAAAAATATACCAAGTCTTATTTTGGAGACAGAGACAGTCGACCAGAGTCTATTCTATAGAGATTCCATTCAAATTTGTGTTGACCATTCTCGAAATCATCCATGGCCAAACGCATGTATTATGTTATATTTGTTGATGACTATTCTCGTAAATCGTAGATATTTTTCATGCAGAAAAAGGATCAAACTTTCACAAAGTTTTGTGAGTTAAAAGCATTGGTTGAGAGTGTGTAAGGAAAGAAGCTTAAAGGAGTGATAAACAATGGCAATTATGTCTCAAATGAGTTTAATAACATTTGTGCAATTGAAGGGATTAAACGAGAGTTGACAGCACCCATAACCCTCAACATAATGGGGTGGCTGAAAGGAAGAACATAAGCATAATAGGGGCAGTGAGGGAAATGTTGCATCATGAGTGCCTACCACTACACTTGTGGGCTAATGCATGCAACACAATGATTTATATTCAGAATTGTAGCCCACATTAAATACTTGAGATGAAGACACCAGAGGAGGCTTATTTCGGAAAGAGGACAGATGTTGGTCACTTCAGGATTTTTGGGTCATCGATATATTTCCATGTGACCAAAGATGCATAGAAGAAGCTTGACCCGACAACAAAGTTGGGCCTACTTGTGGGGTACATTGATACACCACACAACTATCGGGTGCACATTCTGATCATTTGGATGATAGTGGTTCGCAAGGAGATCATATTCAACGAGGAGAAGGCCATGTGAGCTTCCCTTGAGAGGGAGCTTGAGCTACATGCAAATGAGGAGCATTTAGCTCCTAAGGTTGAGGGACCTTAGATTGATGTGCAGAAACCACATGTAAAGGTTCTAGGAGTGGAGACATCCACTCAGGAAGAGTATTCCAAAGAGGGAAGAAAGTGCACTAGAGAGGCTAAAAGATGGTTGGATGATACATGGGAGAATGTGGGAACACCCACTTCTCAGCGTAGACAAAGGAGGTCACCTAAGAGGTACACTAGATACATGGATCTTATGGGTACATATGTTGTGACAGATCCATCTTCCTTTTAGGAAGCAATGCAACAGCCAATTTTGGTTGATGTGATGGTGGAGGAGTATGATTCGATAGTTCGAAAAAGTGTTTGGGATGTGGCCCCGAGACCGGAGGACAAGTCCTTTGTGAGCTCCCTTTGGCTTTACAAGGTAAAGAAAACTGCTGATGGTAGTGTGGAGAAGTATAACACCATATTTGTGGCCCATGGATTTTCACAGGTAGAAGGGATTGACAATGATGAGACCTTTGCTCCTGTTGCAAGGTACTCATCAATCAAATTTATATAAGCACTATCAACACAGATGGGTTGGAAGATCCAACAGATGGATGTGAAGACTGCCTTCCTATTACCAGGAATAGTGTCCACTCGGATGCTGCTATTCCCACTAAGACTGGTAGCTATCTTAGAAATAAACAAGTAAAGTCTACTTTCGCTTTCCTTTATGAAAATAGATAGGAGTGGAACAAAGGAGACCAACCTTAGTCTTGCGCTTGATTTCCTCTCCTTCTAGTAGAGCTTTGCCACTTCTTTTTATCCGCTCAACTTCAAAGAGCACCTGTGGAATCACAACAACATACTACTATCGAAGAAACAAAGATCTATATTCATAAATAGCACAGGACCAAATGTGCGTTAAACATACAAATGCATATATAAGTAAACATACAGAATATGGAGGAAAACATTAAATAGCTTTATTAAGAGTAAAAAGTAGTAAGAGGATTACAACCATATGTTTGACCCAGCATCATCCTTTAGCTAGAAAGCCCTTCTTCACCTCAAGTAAAGCTTAGATCACCCAACACTACGAATATACACTAGAAAACCAACAACACTTCTCTACAAGATACAAGATTCCAGCCTCTAGATCTCTATGATGAGGGATCCATATATAGATGATTGTAGGGAGGTGAGTCATCTTCTAGGGTCTTGATTAGTGTCCTCTCTCTGATAGTTCCTGCTTCCACTTGGAGAATGGTGATCTCTTACGCATCCCTGGTCAAAAACAGAGAGGAAAGTGTTAGAGGGGAAGCTTCTAGAAGATTCCATGATCTTCCACCTCGCATTTTTTCCCTGCCATTTGTCCATTCCTCACCATCACACCCTACAGAGGAGTCACTCAGTATGCATTGCAACTTGTACACTGGGAAGGTGATATGCATTGCACCCTCTGAACTAGGTTTTCAGTATGGTCCAGTTTTGACCATTTATGAGAAGTTTTTAGTGGAGAGCTTTTGGGAGATGATGTAATCAACTGACCTTGTTCCTTTAGGCAATGAAGCAATAATTTTAGGGACTTAGGAGCCCTCAGTTTCTAGACATTTATGATTGGGGTTGAAGTGCCCAAAAATGTCTATAACAATTGCCCCCTAAAGCATGAGGTCGTTAATCTTTTTGATGTCGGGTGAAATGCTTTACTATGAGGATCCGAAGTTTTTTCGAGCTGGGAGGCGACTTGTGATAAGATACAATACAATACATTATTTTGAAAACATTTTTTTATGATCTAGTTGAGGTAGGCATTCCCATGCTCAGCTTTATAAATTCATTTTCATGTACATAGGATAAACAATTGTCTGTGCGGCAGACTGATGATTTGGACTCATCATCCTTTGATTTGGATGATCATCTGTTTGGAAATGATGTACACTTGATGTCTTTATATTCCTAAATATATCGCAGCCCGGATGGATGAAACTAGATCCAAGGTCTTCAAAACTCGTTCAATATTCACTCAGAGTACAAGTCGATCCATGTGAAAAATGTTCTGGAGTCGAACATGGAAAGACATCGCCTGATTACCAGCCAATGATGTAAGTTGTTAACAAGCACGGGAGGAATCACCAATAGTGACAATGACCCTCAAGGTACTACAGTACAATTCATGTGGTGTGAAAAGGGACTTGGCATCGAACACCATGTAAATCTCTCAGTCAAAGGCCATTGATGTAAACCTGTCGCTGAAAGTGAGAAACTTTCCATTGAGGCATGCAAGCTTCAAAGTATTGAAAGGGTTGTTCCTAAGTCAACTTCTTGGATAATGAGTGGATTTCGACAAGAAGTGACCTGTCACAGGATGGTCTTAATGAATCCCATATCAATGACATGGAATGAAGCAAATGATTTTGGAGGTGAAAACAATCTGACAATACAAGGTTAAGGGTGGCAGTCATGAAGGAATGGAGCATGAATGTATTGCAGTGGGTGAGACACAGGCAATTTGTCTGAATGAATTTTGTTGAACATATCGACGACACTGATGATGGATTGGTAGCGATAACCCCAAGGATGGACGATGTGATGGATCAATGGTGATGACCAGTGAACGGAACAACCCAACCCGGCTTGGATGAGGAAGGAAAGTGTCATGTTCAAGAGCAACTTGCTACCAATAAAGCTTTTTCAACTTTTCTTCCTATTTTTCCCCAATCATTGCTGACCAGTACCTCTTTATTTTTGTCAAGCTTGAGGAGGATAACATATGCTTGTTCTATAATCCACCCTTCGGGCGAACCTGTCGCTATATTTTAGCAAGCCTAGTGACAGTGAAACTCGTTCTTGTCCATTCAGACGAGTTTGTCGCTGTTTGATTTTAATGACTTTAATGACAAATATAACTCGGTCCCTTTCAATTTTAGAGAGTCTAAAAGGAATGGAAGGGAGACTCCAATGATTCTTTTTTGTCATGTAATCCCTTAAGTCCGAAAAAGCATAAAATAATACAAAAGGGATGAATTTTCGATAGTTTTAACAAGCCGAATAAGACAAGTGCTCGATCTTTTTGTGTAATAATCCCTCAAATCCAAAAACATTAAAATCTAGAGTAGGGATAGCAGTTTTGATGACTTTAACAAGCTGAAGAGGCCAATCCCTTGGCAATCTTTTCATATTTTACGAGTCAGTTGAAAAGAGCTTAAAGGAGACTCGTTTTGAAGGAACGAGTGATGGTTTCGGGTAGCAGCTGATTCCAAGTAAGATTTGGAATTCTCTAATCACAGAAGTGTCACAAGGATGGCTAATAGAATCACTCTTCACAGATGTTCCTCGAAGGGGTAAAAAATCATATGGGGGTGAATGATCGGCTAAAAACAGAGTGGAGGTGATGATGAGAACACGACCAAGGCTCAAAAGCTGGCGATAAGGCATTCACAATGGTTATTTACCAGTTCATATTTTAATGAGCTTAAATGCTAGGGGAAACATTTGCTCATGACTTATGTTTATTTTTTAACGAGCTTGAACTATTTGCTAAAAATGCTCATGATAATGGTCATTGAGTGTTTGATTCATCATTAGCATTTTGTTCTTTCAAAGATTGTACTACCTGTTCATTTGCTTCATCAAACCGATTAGAAATGAAAGCATATGCTTGATAAATGAGTTAAGAACACTAATAATTTACTCGAATTACGTGCATGGTAAGTTAAAAGTGACTTTTACCTCTCATTTTACCATTTCATTTGAATTTGGTTTGTTGGAGCTCTGGAGGTGCCTTTCCCCCTCAATTTTCACCAGCTGATTCCAGGAGATTCTATGGACGATTCCCGACATTGCTTGGACCAGGTAGGAGCTAAACTTGTGTTCTTCAATGGCATTCTTTTCTTTTTTAATTCTGAGCCCGTTTCCTTGCTCTACTGAGCCTCTGGGATTTGAAGAACTTGCCCTGGCACGATCGCACCCTTCCTTAATCGAAAGGTGCAATGCATACTATTCTTCTCACTGACTAGTCAGTATGCATCGCTCCCAGTACACTTACTGGGGTGCGATGGGCGCAAGGAGGAAACTTTTTGCACAGTTTTCTCATAAATTTTTGCCTATTTTTTACCAAATGAAGATCCTGACTTTTCTCTTGTTTGTTTTTCAGAGATTCATCGTAGCAAAAATGGTTGTTACATGGTGAGAACGCAAGCATGAAGAAGAGGATTTTGTTGCTTTACATGATCCGGGCACAGTAGTTGCATTGCGGAACTGTGGCTTGTTGAAGTTTTTCCGTATCTCTAGCATGAGGCAACAAATTAGCTTGTTGCAATATTTCCTCAATGCCTAGGATCCTATCAACCAGGTGTTCTAGATTAGGGGCAAATCAATCCCCTTGACTGTCATGGACATCTATTTTCTGACCAGTTTATCGAGGCATGGTGCCCCTCTCTCATTATCAAGCTCCGCCTGTGGGGGTGAGTCCGTGAAGGAGTACATTCACCGGCACTGCAGAGATGGATCTCAACCGAGTACGGACAACAAGATCAATATCCAAGATGTCACTGACTGACCTGTGTGGACAATTTTGTTCACTTTTGCTAGACTGGCTAGTAGTTCTGCTCTTCACATAGCTAACAAGGCTTACGTGTAGTATGCTTTGGAATGCCTTGAACCGAAGGTGTTCAATTGGTGTGATGTAGTACTCTCTGTGATGAAAGAACAACTGACCAAGGTAAAAAGTGGAAGATCCAAGAACTTTGGCTACGGTTCTATTTTGACCACTTTTGCTTTGGAGAGAATCCCACTGATGCAGCCGCAGTACATTTCACTTGGCCTACCTCCATCGACTGAACCATTGATGCAGAGATGGGTTGACCTCATGTATCGGCATGCAGGCCAGCCCATGATTTCTTTTTTTGATACTTTCTTCGAGTGGTTCGATCGTCAGGAGATGGTTTATGCCAGGTTTCCATATGTTGGCATGGATTTCCGGGGTGACCCGGATTTGGTGCTGCCGGCTGGCGAGAAGTAGGGTGCTATGGGTAATTCTTCTGACCATATCTCTGTTCATTTGTTTTTATAATTTTCTTATGTTTTTTGATCAAGACTAATCAAAACTCATGTGCTCATGCAGATGTTGGACCAATTCGACCAGCAGTACGTCGTAGAGACCCAATAGCCGCTCCAGCAGGAGAGGCTGTTGGGAGGGCCATCCTTCGCGACCTTGATGTGGTCAATACTCTTTCAACACTACAGGAGCAGATCGAGGGTCTTCCCTTGGTATCCTGGATGTGAGGACCGATGAGCTGCCTCTGCTAATGCAGTGGCATACTACTGGAGTGCCCAACATCATTAGACTAGGGTGCCCCCTAGCATTTTGAGTTTTGGGTCATTTGACCAATTTTGTCTTGGTTACAGAACATTATGTATAAACTATAAATCGTTATGAATATATTTTTGATTTTCGAAGCTTTATTTTGGTTAAGTTACATGATCCTGCTGCATATATTGATGTGATGCCTCTTTTTATAAATGTCACAAATGTCTATCTAACACATAATTTGCCAATGAGTTTGTTAATGTGTTTAAAATTATGGAAATATGTTGATATTGGATGAAATCAAACTATCTTTCCAAAATTCCGACTCTTAGGAACATGTGATAGATAGCTAGATTTCGTACAGAATAGATGCCGATGAGTTGTAGAATGGCGAGCTATGAGTCTACCCTGACGACAAGTCGGCATATGCCATGTGTGATGGCATCAGAGAGGAGTTCTATAAATGCACTATATTCATTGATATTGTTTTTCAACCAACCAATACACGCCCCTATGAAACTTACTAACTCGTCGTTGCGATTGAAAATGGCCCATGCCGTAGAAGACAGGTTCCGCGAACTACAACTTGCTCCGTCGGCATATCCAACGAATGATTCCAATAAGTTCGACATCTGCAACAAATGCAAAAAGTGGATTACCTAACCAAACTAAATGATCTTGGAAAAAACAAAAATGTAACAAAATCATGAGGGTTACTACGCGGAATTAAGCATAGTAACGCTTGAGGTACAACCCGTTGCGAGGTGGCGCCAGTGGAATCCCACCATAGTCCATCAACTCGTAGGCTCCTTTTGCTAATACACGCTTAACAAGATATGGACTCATCCATAACGATTTGAATTTCCCTGTTCCCAACTTATCAGATTCCTAGTCGTAAAGTAAGACCAGGTCACCTTTTGAGAAGATGTGAGGTTTGAAATTTTTGTGGAATTGTGCTTTGACTCATTTCTTATGAGCTTCATTAGCCGAAGCTGCATCACGTAAAGTTTCATCCAATTATATTAGTTCCAAGAAATGAGTCTCTTCTTCTGAGGTTCTGGGGAGAAGATCGATTGCGAGTTTGAGGGACGAGATTTCACATTGAACAGGTAAGATTGCTTCCAGACCGTACACAAGTTGAAATGGTGTGAACCCGGTTGCATTTCTTATCGATGTCTGGTATGCCCACAAGGCTGAGTACAGGATTTGGTGCCAATCACATTTGTGCACTCTGATCATCCTTTGCAACATGTGCTTCAGGACTTTGTTGATCGCCTCAACCTGTCCGTTAGCTTACAGATAATACGGAGTAGAGTTGTCGTGGGACACTCCTAATTTGGCAGCCAACTCAACCATCATGTGATTGAGAAAATGCAATCCATGATTTGTGACTATGGCCTGTGGAACGCCGAATCTAGAGACTACGTGATTAAAAAAGAAAAGGGCAGTTGTTTCACCGTTGTTGTTTAATGTAGGCATCGCCTCGTCCCATTTGGTAAAATAGTCTGCTACGACTATGATATACCCATGCCTCCCGGTCGAGGTGGGGTTACATGTCATGAAATCTATGCCCCATTTGGAAAATGGCCCAATAGTTACTACTGGTTACAGCGGTGTGGGTGGTCTTCTAGTTTTGCTATCGAAAATTTGTCAAGCATGACAACTTTTAACTGCGGTTATGAAATCTCTAAATATTGTTGGCTAGAAGTATCCTGTTCGCAAATTTTTTTGCACCATAGGATAACCAGATTGATGCCCCCCACATGCGACGGAATTTAAATCATTCAAGACTTTTTCTGCCTCCTCATGGGTGAGGCACCTCCGCAGAACTGTATCGATACTACGATGGTAAAGGGTATCACCGACGATCACGTAGTCTTTTGCTTGGTATTGAATACGTCGTTGTTCGGAGCGTGAGGTATTAGACCTATATGTTTGTGTCTAGAGATAGATGATTATATCTCTGTACCACAGATCGCTTGAAGATATCAGAAAAAAAAAATTCATCCACGATTCCTTCTTCAAATGTTGCATCATTGGACGACGATGGGAGATCACATAGTAACTCCACGAATACAGGGCTTTCTTTGATTTGGATTTTTTGAATTCCAGATCAAACTCTTGTAGAATTGCTATCCATTTTGAATATTTCCCCCCAGCAACTTTCGCGACAATATATAAGTCATGGGGTTTCAATTTGATAAAATGGTAGTTTTTCTGAAGAGGATGTAGTGTCGAAATCTTTGTATTGCTTAAACAGTTGTGAGGGCGAGATTTTCAATGTAGGTGTATTTCATTTCCGTATCATTTAAGTTTCGACTTAAATAATATATAGGATGTTCAATTCCATTGTCTTCTTGAACTAAAACCATTGCTATGGTCATATCTGTTGCAGCCAGATACAGGTTAAAGTCTTTTTGATAATCAGGAGTATACATTAATGACGCTTGTATTAGAGATTGCTTTAAAGCATCAAAGGAAGCCTACACGACCTGATCCCTAACGAAGGTTACTTCTTTTTTCAATAGACGAGTATAACCTTTAGCTAGTTTGACGTATTTTCGAATGAACCTCTTAAGAAAGTTAGCTTTCCCTTGGAGTTTCTGAAGCTGAAGCAAGTTTGAAGGTGGAGGGAAATCAATGATTGCCTGGACCTTGCATGGGTTGAGATGAATCCCATCTTTTGAGACCACGAAGCCAAGTAAACGACAAGAACTAACACAAAACACGCATTTGTGCAAATTGAGACGTATATTGCAGTGTCAGCATTGTAGAAATATCGCTCTCAAATGGCGCGGATGATCAGTCCGCTTTCGCGAATGAGTTGGGAGATCATCGAGATATGGTTGAACGATGTTTTTGATGTCATGGAAAGCATAGTTAATTTCTCTTTGAAAAGTTGCCCCTATGTTCTTCAAACCAAAGGGTAGCTTGTGATATGAGAATGTGCCCCACGGACAAATGAGTGCAGTATTTGACTGGTCTTGTGGGCGGATATTTATTTTATTATACCCGAAAAATCCATCGATAAATGAAAAGATTTCACATCCTACTCATTCATCAATTATCTGGTCAATAAAGGGTGTAGGGTAGTTCTCTTTCGGGCAAGCTTGATTTACATCCTTGTAATCGACACACACTCTAATCGTTCCTTGTTTTTCATCACAAGAACAATATTCGATACCCAATCGGTTAGAGGAACGGGGTAAATGAAACCAGCATGGAGGAGCTTTTCAACTTCTGCCTTGATGGCAACAACTTTCTTGGGGTGCACCTGTCGTAGCCGTTGTCGTACCAGTTTGACATCTGGATACATCTTAATTTCGTGTTCAACTATTCTCGAGTCAATACCTGGCATTTCATCATATGACCAAGCACAAGCATCTCTAAACTCGCGAAAGAGAGTGCTATATATTTCGAGTTGTGAAGAAGAACAAGATTTGCCAACATGAATATTCTCTACAACATCTGTTTTTGTTGAGATATTTATGGCAGTAGTCTCTTCAATATTGGATAGGTTTCTCTCGAAATCCACCATATTTACAGTATTTGTCAAAAAGTCAAATATTGAAGGATGGTGTAGGTTGCTGGAATTATCTTCTTTCCAGTTCAGAAGATGGGAACGATGGTGTTAATCTTCCCATGGTGCCCCATCAATCATCATCTATTGAATGATTCCTTCGTCTATAGAGTGTACTTTCGACCAAGGATCTGAAAGGGTGCCATATTCCGTAGACCTATCTATCCAAACGCTCGATGAGAGTTGACGCGGGTTTGCCTCCCATGCTAAAAACATTGATTTCTATAATATTTCCAGTGGGGTTAGAGGCAAAACCCGTAGATGATCTGTCTTAGTTTTTTGACATCTTTTGAATGGAAGATATCATATTGCAGGTTCTTACATTAGCCACTTCTGCCAAATTTGTTGGAGGCAGTAGGGTAAAAGTTCCCAATAATGTAGGGTATTTTAGTAAGCCTACTCTGATGTTGTGAAGTGTGTTAGGGCTTCCATGGATCATCGGAATGCTTCCCGTAACTTGCGAACTGTTGGGGAGAAAAGTTTGTTGACTGATGATTGTAATTCATCCTTGGGAAGGAAATGCAATTTTCCTAAAGTAGGTTGACACAACAGCTGCCATGGCATATATCCAAGGCCTTCCTAGTAGGATGTTGTAATCGAGGTTTCCATCGATGAATTCAACATCGATTTCTAATGTTTTTCCCCCCATCTTGACTTGCAAGTTACTGAATATTCCATATGGGGTGTATGTTCGTCCATCAAATGCTTTTAACATCATGGACGATTGCAACAAGGATGGAGACCGTAGTGTTTTCTAGCAACTCATCGACATGATACATGTGGATGCCCCCTCATCAATAATTGTTCTATGAATAGTCTTATTGAGGGTTTTCACTTTAATAAGGAAAGCTAGTTGAGCTGGTAACTGAGGGTCATATCCTTTGTGATTAAAAGATACAAGATTGGAATTTGTTGGGTCAATCCCACCTATTATTGATAATAAAGCCTGCTTTTGGGAGGGGAAATTTTGCAGTACCTCAAGAGTCAACATTGCGGATGGCGATTGGGCTAAATCCTCCACTATATTATAGTGTTGTGCTACTCTGGCACGAGGATTAAACGTCGATTTCTGTACTACTCCCTTTGGCGATTTTATTGTTAATTCAGGAATGATGGGTGGCACAACTTTGGTTGAAGTTGTCGTTGAACTGCTAGGTTGATCATTATCCTTGTTGTTCAACATCTGTGGATTCCAGTAATCTTTACTCCTTATTGATATGAGAGTGTCATTGAGTTGCTTTGAAACTGACAACATTAGCACCTGGGACGGGGAAGCTTTTTCGCTAGCAACTAGATTTGTTCCTGGGTTTGGAAACGGATCAGTCAATACAACTGAGGTTTTTGAACTTTTGAATGATTTTCTAAGTTCTTCTTTATATGGACACTCATTGGTCCAGTAGTCCTCGTCACATATATGACATGGAGTTTTTGGTTTCCTATTCCCAAAAGGGTTTGCAAAAGATTTTTTAGGAGATGATTCCTCCTGGTTTTTCTTCTTCCCTTGTTTTTTCTTCTTGCCTCCTGGTTGCTTGGGTTCTTCGCCTTTGTCTATGAACACGACATTTACTTCCAAGGCTAGAAATTCTTCATTTTCATTTTGACTCGAAACCATGTGGGCCTTTTTTGACGTATCCTTTACAGTTTTAGTGCTTGTCGTACCTATCACGCCATCGCCAGCATGAGTGTCTTTGTTTGATTTAGGAGGCAGAGGAATGGAAAATTCTGGTCTAGGAGCATCAGGGATTTTATTGTAGAGCGTGCCAGACTGCGTATAGATCAAGTCTAGATATTGTGCACGAGCAATAACTTGCTCTTCAATGACGACTCCTCACTTTGCCACATCTTCTATAATAGCAGGTAACAGAGACTTAATAAACCATTCATCCAATAGTTGATCAGGAAGATACATCTTTACCATTCTATGATGACGTTGACATTCATGAATATGATCATATATGTGAGTAGCCGTCGCTTGTTTGAAATTGGTAAGTAGCTCAGTTCCTGTTTCGTACCTTATAGGTAACTAAAAATGGGTTAAAAAGGTTGTGGCTAGGGTACTGAAGTTATCAAACGAAGCTCTAGGAAATTTGATATACCACTTTGTTGCTGGACGAGTTAGTGTTCGCTGAAAGAGGTGAAGCTTGATCGAATCATCATTGAGAGAGTTTGATGAACACCATAGATGAAAGGTCATCACATGATTTGATGGGTCTTCGCCCAGATTTCCATTAAATTTAGGAATATCAGACCGAAGTTTATGCGGAATCACCGGCCACCAAGGGGCGTAGGCAATTAGATCGTTTGTTAGTTGACTTAGAACTGGTAGCTCTAAAGTTGCCACAAAAGGCAAGTGTTGATTCAGGCTTGCTTGAGCATACCCAGGATAAGATGGAATTGTTTGAGCAGTTGGTCTTTGCATACAAGCATAATACATTTGATGTTGGTAACTTTGGTAAGGTTGATGGGCATAACCATTATACGGCTGCCCATTACTTGCAAATATTTGTTGCTCATATCCTTGATTGTAGGAATTTACAGGGTAAATTCCTCAGACAGAACACCAAAGGACACTGCTCACAAATAGATCACAGATCAATACACCTGTATTTTGACGTGGTTAAAACCCTCAAAGAGGGAAACAATCAACAGCCTGAGCCAACGCAGCCACTTCAGGCAATTTATTAATAAAAGAATGAAATTTTACATAAGCTTCTCTCGTGAACAGTTAACCTACAAATGACCCTCCATGCTCTTTAAATAGAGATCATGGACCAATCGGGTGTTAAGCCACAGATCAAGTGTTGGTAATACTGAGGAGAGAATGAACTATCAGATCACTACATATCGTGACCGTTAGATTGTAAGTTACAAAAGTACATAGTAAAGAAACACATTTTACCTAACTCTATATTAGACTAAGTTATACTTAACTATTTCCTATGTGTCAGAATATCCTAACATCGCCCCTTAAGAACAACTTTGGATAGGATTGAAGGATTTACAAATATGACACAATAGGAGAAGGAAGGAGGCACTAGAACCTATCCCGCCTTAGTGACAACTTCCTGAACTCCAACCATAAATCAAAGTTTAGTAAAATTCACCTCTGTGAGAGCCTTTGTAAAGATGTCTGTAACTTGATCATCTATTGAACAATATTGCACTTCAAGAACATGGTCATGAATGAGCTTTCTGATGAAGTGCATGTGTAGTTCAATGTGTTTGCTATGCTGGCGTTGGACTAGATCTTTGCATAGTTGAATGGCACTTTGATTATCACACCAAAGTGTAGTCGGATGTTGCTGCTGAAAGCCAAACTCTGATAGGATATGACGAAGCCACAAGGCTTCCCTACTAGCTTCTACAGCACCACGATACTCTGCTTCTGTTGAAGAAAGAGAAATGGCACCTTGTTTCTTGCAAGCCCATGTAATAGGTCCTGAACCAAGAGTGAACACATAACCGGCAGTAGACTTCCGATCATCAAGGTCACCAGCCCAATCGGAATTAGTGAAACCAACCAATAGAGGAGATTCTTCGGCACTATAATGAATTCCAAACTGAACTGTACCTCGAACATAACGAAGTATTCTTTTAGCTGCTTTCCAATGACTTTCACGTCACTTTTGCATAAACTAAGCAACAAGGCCAACAACAAAGGAAAGGTCAGGACGAGTATGGGTTAGATACAAAAGGTTTCCTACAAGTTGACGGTATAAGGTAGCATCAACTTCAGGGGATGTACAAGTGACTAAAAGTTTGACTCCAGACTGAAAGGGAGAAGGAGCTGGCTTACAATCTTCCATGTGAAAATGGCGTAGAAGATCACTGGCATACTTGGATTGGGAAAGGGAAATACCTTCCTGGGATTGCAAGACTTGAAGACTGAGAAAATAATGCAAGTGTCCTAAGTCTGTCATTTCAAACATCTTTTTAAGGCTAGACTTCACATGGTTGATAAGGTTGGGATCACTACCAGTGAGGATAAGATCATCAACATAAAGAACAAGAATGATAAGAGACTTGCCCACTTTCTTGGTGTAGACAGTATTGTCAGAATGACATTTAGAAAAGCCAGATTCTAAAAGAAAGCTATCCATTTTAGCATACCAAGCCCGAGGAGCTTTCTTGAGACCATAAAGGGATTTCTTAAGTTGACATACAAGACTGGAGTCTGTTTGTATAAACCCAATAGGTTGTTCCATATAGATTTCTTCATGCAAGTCCCCATGAAGAAGGCGGATTTAACATCCATTTGATGGACTTCCCATTTGAAAGTGGCAGCAAGGGAAAGAACAAGGCGGATAGAGTTCATTTTGGCAACAGGGGAGAAGGTTTCAGTATAGTCAATGCCTTCAACTTGTGAAAAGCCCTTAGCAAAAAGACGAGCTTTATGCTTATCAGCTTTCCCATCTGGTCCATACTTGGTTCTATAAACCCATTTGCATCTAACAAGTTTTTGTCCCTTTGGTAGACGAACAAGATCCCATGTTTGTTTGTTTTACGTTTTATGTTTTACTATATTATAACACTATTATACTAATCATTATCATTATCTAATTCATGTTATTACTATATTAATAGTCTTAATTCATGTTATTGCTATATTGTTAGTTTGTTTTATGTTTTATGTTTTACTATATTGTAACACTATTTTGCAACACTATTATACTAATCATTTAGTTATTTAATTCATGTTATTACTATATTAATAATTTTAACTCATATTATTACTATATATAATTTTGATTAACATTATTACTATATTGTTTGTTTGTTTTAGGTTTTACTATTTTGTAACACTATTACAGTAATAATTATCATTATTTAATTGATGTTATTACTTTATTAATAATTTTAATTCATGTTATTACAATACTGTTTGTTTGTTTTATGTTTTATGTTTTATGTTTTACTATTTTCTAACACTATTTTGTAACGCTATTATACTAATCATTATCATTATTAATCATGTTATTACTGATATTAATAATTTCAATCCATGTGTTTACTATATGTAATATTTTTATTCATGTTAATTAATATATTGTTTTGTTTGTTTATTTTATGTTTTATGTTTTACTATTTTGTAACACTGTTATACTAATCATCATCATTATCTAATTCATGTTATTACTACCTTAATAATTTTAATTCATGTTTAGAGAATAATCTCGGCCAAATCACATACAGAATCATTTGTCGACGCGTTTCAAACCAACCAATGTGGTTCATCGTGAGGCCAAGTTGAAGATCCAATCTAAGCGATGTAATAAATAGGGATGGCACGCCATTCCAACAGCTAAATTGATAGGAAACGGTTACCAGACCTCTAATAGCTAGCTTGACCAGGCCCCCAGGGGAAGGACCTAAATTTATTTAATTATTATATTTATCCATTTATTTATTATTATAAATATGTATATGGTTATTACTATAAATAATATATTAATTTCCATTGTCCTTATAATATATATAAGGACAATGGAAATGAATATATTATTTATAGTAATAACCATATACATATTTATAATAATAAACAAATCGATAAATATAATAATTAAATAAATTTAGGTCCTTCCCCCAGGGGCCCGGTCAAACATAGCTATTAGAGGTCTGGTAACCGTTTCCTGTCAATTTACCTGTTGGAATGGCCTGCTGTCCCTATTTATTACATCGCTCAGATTGGATCTTCAACTTGTCCTGACGATGAACCACAGTTGTTGGTTCGAAACACGTCGACAAATGATTATGTATGAGATTTTGCTGAAATTACTCTGTAAACAAGATTATGGATCACAAAAGCCTAAATTTCTTAATAATTTTAATTCATTTTATTGCTATATTGTCTTTCTATTTTATGTTTTATTATTTTGTAACACTATTATACTAATGACTATAATTATTTTATTCATCTTATTACTATATTGTTTGGTTGCTTTATGTTTTATTTCTTACAATTTTGTAACATTATTCTATAACACTATTATACTAATGAATATCATTATTTAATCCATGTTATTACTATATTAATAATTTTAATTCATTCTACTGCTATATTGCTTGTTTGTTTTATGTTTTATGTTTTATGTTTTACTATATTGTAACACTATTATACTAATGATTATAATTACTTACTCATGTTATTACTATATTAATAGTTTCAATTCATTTTATTACTATACTATTTGTTTCTTTTATGTTTTATGTTTTACTATTTTGTAACACCATTATACTAATCATTATCATTATTTAATTCATGTTATTACTAAATTAATAATTTTACTTCGTGTTATTACTATATTGTTTGTTTGGTTTACCTTTTAATTTTTACTATATTCTAACATTATTTTGTAACACTATTATACTAATCATTATCACTATTTAATTCATGTTATCACTATATTAGTAATCTTAATTCATTTTATTACTATATTGTTTGTTTGTTTTATGTTTTACTATTTTGTAACACTATAATAATAATCATTATCATTATTTAATTCATGTTATTATTATATTGTTTGTTTATTTTAGGTTTTATGTTCTACTATTTTGTAACGCTATTACACTAATCATTATCGTTATTTAATTCATGTTATTACTATATTGTTTGTTTGTTTTAGTTTTATGTTTTTATATTTTGTAACTCTATTACACTAATCATTATCATTATTTAATTCATGTTATTACTATATTGTTTGTTTGTTTTATGTTTTATGTTTTACT
>APFE030098866.1:4308-64503 GCA_000404065.3 Pinus taeda | reverse complement strand
TCTTCCTTTCAGCTACACCATTTTGTTGTGGAGTATATGGAACAGTATGTTGCATTTGAATTCCATTCTCAGTGCAAAATTTGTTGAAGTTGTTTTTAACATATTCTCCGCCATTATCAAATATTAGCTTGAGAATTTGACGTCCAGATTGTTTTTCAACAAAGGCCTTAAAGGCCAAGAATTTGTTAAATACTTCACTCTTGAGTTTTAAGAAGTATACCCAAGTGCGTCTGGAGAAATCATCAATGAAAGTTAAGAAATACTTGTAGCCAGAGAAGGAAACAACTGGAAGTGGACCACATAAATCACTATGCACAAGTTGTAGAGGGGCTAAGGCGTGCCAAGAGGCACGTTTTTCAAAACTGTCCCAATGATGTTTTTTGAGTACACATCCGGAACAAACACCATCTATGGTGCTTGTTCAAGATGAGCTTTATGTTTATAAATTAGTAATTTATAGGACAAAAAACTATGCTTTGTTGTCCTATGGGTTGAATTATGATAAAAATTAGAATATAAACTAAAATAGACTATAAAGTATTTGTACGACATATACCTCAACGTTAGCAATTTCAATGCCATTTCACCCTAAAAAAGCAAGAAACTCAAACAAGTTTTCTTCAGTTGGGTGATAGTGGCTACTATGTGGCTATATGACCTACATAAACAAAGAAAATAAAATGTCACCATAGAAAAAACACCTTAGGAACTTAATATTCAACATTCACGAAAATCGAAGGCACAATCATGCCAACTAAGTTACATGCTAAAAAATCCAATTTGTAGATAACTTGTAGAAATGAAAATAACCTAAAATGATAAAACTATGCTTTGCTTTCCTATGGGTTGAAAGGCTAGGTTAACTCAAGGGTTGGGCGCCGAGACTAGTGGATTGATTCCTGGGGGTCTTGTAGCACCTGAGGGAGGTCTATAAAGAGTTGGTTAGTTGGTTCCACTTCCTTAACTGCACTTAGGGAGTTTAATCATATCATAATTACTCTTCATCACATGTTTACCCTAGTGGACCGATTATCTCGGGTAAATGAGGGAGGAGGGCATTACATAATATAAATCCTTTATTCAAGTAGAAGCTGTTGGCATTATGATACGTATGTTGTACTTGATGGCAACTCACTCATCTTAGATGATAAATTATAGTGCAGCAAAGTTATTTTCTGGTTCACAGACTTTCACGCAGAGAAACGTTCATGCACTTTCGTGCAGAGAAAAGTTCCTTTCACGTAGAGGAAAGTTCATGCACTTTCATGCAGAGAAAAGTTCCTTTCATGAAGAGAAACGTTCACGCACTTTCATGCAGAGAAACTTCCATGCACTTTCATGCAGAGAAAAGTGCACGCACATGGGAAATATTATGGTTGGTTCATGGTATTAGTCTGACAATTTTTGATCCTATGGTTTTGGTTCGTGGTATTGCATCCAAAAGTGTTGATCCCAAGTATTGGGTCCATGGTATTGAATTGTTATGGTTTTTGGTCCGTGTTATTGTGAAAGGCCTAATGCTATAAAAGAGGAAGGAGATCATTTGGCAAGGCATCTTCTGAATCATTGAATATCTGATAAAGTGCTAGATCTGGAATACTGTGATTGGGTTATGGTACAGATCTGGATCTGAATGAAGAAGGAACCTGAGCATAAGGAGAAGGATAAGTTTTATTGATGGGTCAAAATATTAAGGCTGGAATATTGGTATCTCTATATGATTTTGATCTTTGATATGTGGCGCACGCTTGATCTATAAATCTGATAATCTGGGTTAACTAATATCTGAATGTTTGAAAGAATGAATTTATAGATTTGTACGCAGGTTTCTGAATAGTGAAGTAGCGTATGTCTCTTGATTTATGTTCTAGCTGCATCTATTTATTGCTACAATGTTCTGGGTTCAGAAGTGGGGTGTGATTATTGTTATTATGATCTTGGTACAGTCGTCAGAGAAGTGTTTATTTTGATTCAGTTTTGATTGGTGAAAAGGTGATTGGTTGATGCAGAAATTTTTGATGTTTGATTGATGTTATTTTGTGGATCCAATCTGAAAATTTATGAAACGTGGTCCCTGGAAGTAAGAGAAGGTTGCAGTCTTCCGCAAGTAGCAGCGTGCGTACTAGTATCTCAACTAGTACAAGAACTAAGGGGGTTGTAGCTCCCTTCCAGGAGAAGCTGGAAAACGAGAGAGGGTTGTAACTCTCTGCAGGTAGCAGCCTGCGTATTGGTAAAGGACTACACCAATACACAATCATTGTAAAAAGAAGTTTCTAATTGAAAAGATAGAGACATATTGCAGCAGGTGGTTTTCACCCACATTGGGTTTCCACCTTATATCTTGTGTTCTTGTGTGTGATTGTCTTCTGCTCTATTTTTCTGTTCCTGGTTACTGTTTATATGATCCTGATGCACAGATTAACGTTCAATATATGTAGAATATTTTAAATTATAAGTCTGTATGGTATACGCGGGTTTCCTTATCTGTTAGTTTCTATATACATGTTTCTCTAACGAAGTAGCGTATATGTTTGGGTTTGAAAAGAAATAATTGACCAGATAATACAATTCCCCCCCCCCCCTCTTAGTATTATTTCCAACAAAATCTTGTGTATTTATTTGTGTTATATTTGCATGCTTATAATTTCCTCTAACTAATAAAAACTTATCTCCACTTCGTCATGTAAGAAAATTGTGCCTTGATTTGTGCAATGGCCCACTCAATCATGCTAGACATTGGGTCATGACTTGTCTTACAGATACTTGTTTACAAAGGGAGACCCCTCTCGACTCCTTTAATGCAATTTCTACTCACAAGTGTATGAAATATATTGGATGACTATATGGATGACTATCAAATTATCACAATACATTAACTTGATTGTGTGGATATTTGTCTTCCACACTATGTTATTTGTCTTTACTGGACATATTATTTATATGCAAGATGGATATTTTATTTCCCCATGGTATGTTGGTTTCTCTTGGATGTACTTTCAATGGTAGTTTTGGTGCCATTGACAAAAAGTGTGGTCCTTGGTGCTCCTCCAATTAACCAATGTACTTCACTGGTTCCTTCTTTCATACTTCTGCCAAAAGACCAAATTACCAGGTTGTCGAATGATGTTGTTATTGGTACTATATTGTTCACTAAAATAACCTTTATTGCTACTATATCGTCGCAATTTTTTTACTCTTGGCTAATTCAATTTCTTTATTTCCTCTTGCCCCAACTTAGATACATATGTGTCACATTTTCTTGTGAGATTTCAGTTATGAGATAATGTAATAAACATACATATTTGTGAACACTAGGAAATCTATTGCATCCTCACTTATTCATAGCATGACAACACAACTCTCCTCTTTGATCTTTACCCCGACTGTCCCATGGGAATAATCCACTTTGCAAAGTTGTTTAATGGGAAATGTAGATGTGTCTATCTTCCTTGGGATCCTCTCACTCATCGACGGTGAGGAACCATGCCCTTCCATCGAATGGCTGGAGGTGCTCCTAGCAGGTTATCAATCTCCTAGGCAAGGAACGAGGGTTCATTTGCCGCCCCCTGATGTCAGACCTTGGTTTGGGGTTCCTCTTCTGGATGTGCGTTACTCGGGTCAAAGCTTGGAGGCATACCGCTGTCTGCAAATACTGAGGAAGTCAGGTGCTACCTCAACCTTGGATTTTGGTCTACTTTTCTCGCTTTCAGATGGATAAACTTTACCTTGTCTATTTTCTGGCACTTCTTCTTTGAAGTTCGTTTTCCTTTCTTGCTATGGAATTGGTTGCATAACTTTGGTAAATGGTTCACGCGGGTTTTGGAAGTGGTGAGACCAAAAAGCGTTATTGATTGTATAGGTGGGGCAGCATTCGAATCGCATACGGAGCGTGGAGTCTCTCCAGTTATGTTGTCCCCTGTACAGACTAAGCTGTGGAGATATTTTCGGGTTTGCTTGTTAACAGTGCTTTTGCCTTGCCCTACCTTTTAAAAGGGTTTCTTCGAATTTGGACCTGGAGGGTTTCGTTTTTTTTTTTTTCCTCTTCCTGGTTACCTTCTCCAAGCTTGCTCACTACTGGCGGGGGTTACCTTTAATTTTTGTAATACAGCTGTAAAAGAACATCAATTAGTTCTGTTTTACCTCTTGGGTTCTCTTGGCTCGCTCATTTATATGGGAAGGAGCCTGAATATGTTTTTTTTTTAAATGCTGGAGGTTTCGTGACTTTTGTTGTAAAAGACTAAACATTGTTTTCTCCTCTGGAGTATCCGTGTAATTTTGTCGAAAGTTCTTCACGATTAAGCTATGGCCATCTGTATTTTCTTTGCTCTATATAGCACTTATGGGTTTTGTGTTCCTCTACGGAATAAGCTTTCTGTTTGGTAATAATTTTATTTTCAACATGTTTTTCCTGAGATACATAGAAAAGATGGTTCTGCGTTACTTTTTATTACGAAACACCACAGCCTGAATCTTTTTGGTAATTCTAGGCTTGCATGTATAGTTTTTGTCTAATCTTCTGCAGTGGTTAACCTAGCCATTCCCCTGTGAAGACCATGAATTCTGGAACCCAGAATCATGACCATGGTCGTAGGGTTTCAAATTCCAGTTGGTTTGAGGGTTCTTGCCTCTTGAATTCATCAATGTAGCTTATATTCACATGGGTAGCCTCTCTCCAAGGCTGGCCTGTGATGATTCACCAACATCCGGTCACAGAACCTACATGCACAGATTTTCCCTTACGCTCTTTTTGTTTATCACAGATCTAATATTTATTTCCTTTTTGGGTCTCTAATATACTTAATCGGTTCGGTGCTCTTTGAACAGGATCTTGTCCCTACTTGTTATCACTAGTTCTTCTGTATGGCAATATATACTGGCTCTAGCAAAGATTACAGTCTTTGTTTGTAAATTTAGTTTCTATGGCAGCGTTTATTTGGTTATTGGAAAGATTACAGACTTTGTTTATTTTTTCAATTTCTAGGGCAGCTTATATTTGGTTATTTTTAAGAGGAACCAGTCCTTTAAACTATAACACTTTTGCTCAAGAAGTTACAGTTTGGCGTTTTTTTTCAGTTTTACGAAGGTTTAGAAATAAAGGTTGCCTCTCCAGCAATATGTTTTGGTTCATTTATTTAATTGTATTACATTTCCACCGAGGCTCTAAGTTATGCTTATAGGTATAATACCTATATTCAAGTCTTTTAGGTTTCCAACCAGCATAGATCTTAATTTCGCTTCCATTTTTTTCTCGGTATTTCTCTTGCCTACACAGACATGGTTGTCTCATCATATGTGGCAGGTCACAGCTAGTCTGCTGTAGTAGACTACTTTCTTCTAGTTTTAATGTTTACGTTGAACAGTTACATTTTGGAACCATTTAGGGTATAACTATTGATCAAAAGGCAATGTTGTTAGTAATAGATAATTTGATAGCATTGATTAATTCCCAACCACTTAAAAGAGAGTTAGGTAAAATTCAAAAAGTAAAAAAAATAACTTATGCCTTATACTATTTAATAAGATAAAAAAATGGAAATGCTACGCACTCTAAGACCGTCTTTCCTGTCTATAATTCTGTAGAAACAGTTGTAACCAAAAATTAATCACTATGTTTAGTTATAGTTTTATATAGATAAGATACAAGACATTGGTTTCATCGATAGAGACTTTGGCCCATTCTACGAGGAAATAATTTCTAACATTATGAAAAGCTATAAAGTCCAGTGCAAAAACATAATTCGTTAATATTTTTAATTAGGAAATATTGCGCGATTGTAGGCTAGATTTTAAACAACTAAAACAATGGAGCCTTCAAGGATTGCACCATAGAGAAATTTTAAGATAAACAAGGGTTACAAGAATATGTCTGAAAACAATGATAGAGGGGAACCTAAACCAGTAGGCAACTGAGTAAAGGTAAATATTCAACACTAACTTAGCTAACAACTAACACATCCGAACAATCATAGCCATTTTTCATTGATCACCTCAAACCTTCTGTAGGTTTTCAAATCCTTGGCCAGTTATGTTAGTTTTTGGTTGCTCCAAAAGTGTTTTCACACTGGCTAGGAGAGTGCTTTATGGGATTTGAAAGGCATTTTGTTCAATAGCAACTACGTGAAAATTGAAATACCTGAAAACACTGAAAAATAACCACAAATGACCCTGTGAACAGCATATGTATTTCTAGTTTTAAGGCTTTAGCAGAGATAGCAGGAATCATTATCATTATCATACGCCCACATGAAACCTCATTCATAAGAAATTTATTTCCAACTTCGTCAAAGTGTGAAATGAATTGAAAACAATGCGTTCAAATGGAGGAAAATATATTTAAAATGTTACTAGATCCCGTCTTTAACCAGAGAGCTATTGTGGAATTGTTCTGGCATTCCCTTCGATCAAAAGTTGTTGTCTCTTTTCATCCATGGAAGAAATAGGAAGAGCGAGTGTTTCTTGCAAAAGAAATATCCCATCTTTAACCAGGAGTTGTTGCGCAGGAACAATTCCATTGTTCTAGCATTCCCTTTGATCAAAACGTCTCATCCCTGTGGAAGGAATAAGAAGGGTGGACATTTCCTGCAAAAGAATGAGAGAAGCATGATCTTCAATCTCAACACTGCTAGCGTATTTTTCCACTAATGTATCGTCTGGATGAAGAATCTGTATACTAAAGCAAGTCAGCTCAAACCCTTGTTCAGTTCAAATGGACAGTAACTGTTCATTAACCTTTAGCTTTCAGAGGCATCCCTAGTCTTTGGAATTCAATTAGGTTATGAAATTAATCAGCAAGTTAGTTAACCAGTGGTAACTGAGTTAGTTATGAGATTAACGAAGGAAATTATTTTAATCATCTAACACCTAATCCGAAGGAAATTATTTCAATCGTCTAACACCTAATCTGATGGTGTATACCAAGGACAACAAGGATTAGAGGAGAGTTCATTTCAAAGAGAAACGTCTTATGGCGTAATGAATACTAATATCGTTTCTTCAATTATTTTTTGTCATTTTTCTTTTTAAAAACATCTTCAATAAGTACTAACACTATTTCTTTAAATTTGATTTGAATCATGTGTTTAAGTAAACATGCAATTAATTTAGCAAAATAAACTCCACCTCAAAAATATCAACTTAACACATGATATAAAACAACATAAATATCGACCATCATCTCAAACCTCACTATAACATCCACTTGGCATACCATAAGAAAAAAATCATTAAATAAAATTAACACAGCATTACATATTCCAATATTCTGTAACCACTACCACACATTAATAATTATTATATCAAGTACTTGGATTTGATTAACTGATGTGAATTTTTCCCTAAGGTCTCGGTCCTGGTGATATTGAATGCATAGCCTTGAACTTGACAATTTGTAACTTTGTGTTTGGAACTTGGATTATTTTTTCTTGTTGTTGATATGTGTTTTGCCAACCCAACTTGGATTTGATTCATTTACATAACATTATGCGTGGGTGTACCATTACCCATTCTCAGTTTTGCTAGAACTAAGGTGACCTACAACCCTTCCACCTGGTCATAATCATTGTTGTGTATTTCCATACCCTTAATCACACACGTTGGGTGCATGGGAGGGGATTTAGGGTAACCAACTACCCCATTTCCTGCTAGAGTCAGTCACTTGCACTCCATCTATTTGAAGGAGGAGGTTCCACTGTCGAGGGTTTGGTTTCTTGGTTTTTACACTAAAATTTATGCAATTCGTCACTCAGGTATATTTCTTTGGCCTTACTATCTCCTTTACATTGAGTCGAATGGAAGAGGTACAATGTTTCTGCAAGAAATTTAGTAGAATGGGTTCCAGTTTGGTTACAGGAATAACCCAATTCCTTATGATATGTTCTTCCTAGATTTTATTTTGCACTAAGCTCAATTGGAATGATGGAACCCGAAAAGTGCTTCCTCCGCTATGGCAGCATAACCAACTCCCCTCAGGTAAATCCCTTATATTTTTTTTGCTTTCCTCCATGATTTCACACATACACTTCCTTTAACTATTCCTTAATCATTCTATTGTCATTCCTTTGAATTGCGGGTTCTCTTTGACTGAGTTCGGTGGGACTGGGAGGAGGCAGGGTTGGATGTTATTATTTTAGCTCCTGGGTATTTCTTATTCTTACCTATTCAGCCACACTCTGTTGTTTGTAATGCCAAACGTTGTTAAATTCGGTAGGATACATATTAGGGCTTCATCTTGCCCTTACGGTTTTATTTTTATTTTCCTCCTTTGTTCTTCTATCTGAGTATGAGGCGTCCCTTAATATTTATGGCTGGAATTATTAATGTATACTATAATTTGATTAGATATTTCAAGAGAAGTTTGCTCCCTGAATTTGTTGGATGCACATTTTGGCTTGTTTTGGTGTAACAATTTTATCTACAATCATAAAGATGTGGGTTTTAGCAAATGTAAGCGTTCTATTAAGTTTTCTGGTACTAAGGCTAAAACTGTTCATTCCTTCAATTTTTGTTGTAGTTCTTTTTTGGTTCAATCCAAATTTTATATATATATTGTATAATTGGTTCAATTTTCCTTTGTTTGTGTGAATTGCAAGTTTCTTTGCTCAAGACCCCGTGTATATAGAATTACCAGGTCGATTGAATATTCTTTTTTTTCAGTTACAGGATACAAAGAGGGCAAGCTTATGTTTTGATAACCCTTATTTTCTATTTGAAATTAATTTATCATAAATAAATAAACCACAGAAAAATTTGTGTTTTTTATCCTCAAGTTAATCATTTTGAAGGCTTCAACGCATCTTCATTTTGGCTTTAACAACTAGTAGTTTCCTTTTTCCATCCTTCCACTGCAAATAAGTTATTCATCTATGTTTATTTTCCCCTGTCTCTAGACTATTCCTTCGGCTGTCAGCAACTGACCCGGATTGACGACTAATTTGGTGTAAATTACCCACAGGTAATTTTTTCTGGTCATCCAATGCACTTTGTGAGTTTATGGTACTATAGAGGCTTACTTACAAGGAGTCTACCAACTTCGTTGTTTCAGCAAAACTTTTGGATCTTTGTTGTTTCAACATTAAATTTCATGCTATTTAATTAATAGTTTAATAGTTTTGTTGTCTTAATATATAATGTCTCCATTCAAATTTTTTTATTTATTTATTACCGAATCAAAGGGTGTTACTGCTTTTCACCATGTTGGCCTACAATACCTTTGATTTGATCTTATCGTAACTCTAAAATTTACCACTACTACAACTATATGGGTGTCATTTAATTGTGCATTTAATACTCAGGAATTAATTGGTCTCTAGCAGAGTCTATATATTGCATTCATGTTCATCAATAACATATTATTAGATTTTATTAGAAATTTGAATTTTCTCTCTCGTTCACTAGTTAACTTCTTAGTGGTTTTATTCTCTCTTGTTTCTTGTTTTGCAAGTAGCTATCTAGTATTTTTTCACACTTATATCTTTCTATTATAGTTTTATCTTGGCTAAGAAACTCATCTTGGTACCATTTCCTAAAGTGTTGCATTATTGTGTTTTGAATCTATTCTCCTTCAAGGAAGTTTTGTTCAAGAATGCTTATTTTTATTTTTCTTATGTAATTCACTCTTGGAACCATTTCCGAGAACCTCATATGAATTGACTATCCCAACCTTAGACAAATCAAATAATGATTTGTTACTAGATGTATCTATCCTTTTAGCATGGTGTATTTCTATGGAGGTGATTTTCCTCATTTTATTTGTAGATAATATGTGTTTTTTATCCTCTCACTTAATCTTTATCTTTGAAATTAATCATTGGTATCATTAGGCCTTTGTTGCCATTGCTTCTGAATTTCAGATAGATTTTCTAGCAACAATGCATTCAATTCTAATGCTATTTCTCTCTCTTGGATTATCCTTTCATTATCTCTCACGTAGCTTTAGAGTATTTCTTTTAGGATCCTCACTATTTCTGCAAGATTTAGGAGTGTTTCTACTTTAGGATCTTCACCATTTCTGCAAGATTTAGGGGTTTTTCTACATTCATCCTCTCTTGATATTTCTCACATTTGACATGGTTTGTTTCTTAAAGAGAACATCATACAATATTGGGTTTTTCTTGTGATGTTGGTTCCACCTTTTTCACTCAATTATATTTTCTTTTTAGTGTTATAATGCAAAAAATTCAATAATTAGTTGTAAATTAGCATCACAATTTAAATTAATAATGGAGTATAACCTTTTATATGCAATTGTGTCTCATAACATGATAGAGTTGCACCCTAACCCAACATACAACATTGTAACAATCCTAGTTCCTTTGGGTGTGTTTTGAGAAATGAGGTCATCCTTTTATGAAAATCCACTCTCCCTTGGCTCATTGCTATATAATTCAACTTCTGTGCAATAAATGGCCACACTGTGTCACTTGATATCTACCGTTCTAGGAGATGCACTAGGATGATCTTTTGCTTGGATATGTGATCATGTGTTTGGCACTAGACTCTAATTCTTTAGCATGAAATAGGTCCATATCACACACAACTTGCTTTTACCAACAAGATAAAATCACATATAATATGGAAATTTTCTTTATCAACAATATAGGGAATGGTCCTTGTAAGTCCAATTGCAAATTTTGTAATCTATTGCTCAAAGTTGGTATTCTGTCTACAAGTCTGGTTCTTCTTGAATCCCCTTTACTAGGAACATTAATAACATCCAAAATAGTATAACCCTTAGCTACTTCTCCAGATTCTACAGGATTTTATGTGACGAGAATACTTTCAGAATGATCTGTCCCATCCAAAACCGTAGCATCCTTCTCCATGACACACACATAGTCTCCAAGTGGGACATGCAGTGACAAATATTCAGTCTCTGATGTCACATCAATTTCTATAAGCTCAATATTTTTCACTAGGGTATTATATTCTGGTCCCTCGGCATGTTCAAGCCTCTTCAATGGATTATCCAAGGAAAGTTGTTGATTGCACACATCCTTGTCTTCTAGAAGAGATTCATTCATACTTAAACAAGGGAATATAGTGTAACGTTTTCTAAGTTCCTGAACTTTTGGATGGAATACTGGAGTCCAGGCCAAATCAGGTGCTTAAACAAGGAGATATATTATATTAGCCCCTCTCTAGGCACTTGGGATTTCTTTGAAGTACATTTCTATAAATTAACATATACATTAGCCAAATCTACTTAAATTTAGGTTGGATATTTAGAGTTGCAATAATGCATACATCGACCATTTGTGTGAACTCAAGATAGATATTCATCCTCGAGTTTCCTATGTCTAGGTGCATTCTAGATCTTGGTTTACATGAGATTGTGTTAGTTTCTTATTTAATGTGCCATGAAAGAGATGATATCTCATCTCATTTCCATGAACGTTGTAGAAGGAACCTAGGCTCTTTTGGTGCAAACATCATACTAGTTACATGTATCTAAGTTTACAAATTTTCTAACATGGATCTGAAATTTCACTTGGGAATTGGAAAAATGTAAATTTATTTCAACCTGAAGATAGTGTTAATCCCCAAATACAAGGAAAGAATTGGATTGTCTTTTTTATTCTTAGGACTATTGGATTTTGTCTCTTGAAATTGATTTTTGAAACTAGTTCTGATCTCAACATGTTTTATTAAATTCCTTGGAATATTATGGAGGATATTTATAAAAACATTTGAGTACAATCGGAGCTAAATTTATTAGTGACATTCATACTGGAAGATTACCAACACGAATTCTACTACAAGTTTCCCTATCTCATTTTTCTAACATATGGGTTCACAATATTCTCCATACTTTTACCCATGTTATCATCTAGTTTTTTCTTAGAATATTTGGCCTCAAAGTACCTATTTCTCTATTTATCACTGGGTAGTGAATTTAGGTCATTTAGTCTACATTTGGGGGACATATATTTCAATAGTATGGAAATATTGATTGAGTTAGGTGCTTGTCTTTTCAATGTATCTATTTTCAATGTTTAGAACTTAGTGACATCAACATTATCATTTTGGTACTAGTTTTTTTGTATGCAATAGTCTTGATATTTACTCTTTTCCATTCCTAGTAGAGTAGTGTAAAGGTTTCAACATGTTTACACCAAATATATTTGTCAATTTTAAAAGGTATGGGGCCACATCAAAAACAGGGTTAAAATCTCATCCTTTTTCAATATTTTGCAAAAGTTGTCTTTCCTACGTCACCTAACCCCACTATCCCCAATATCTTGAAGCTTAAAATTCAATCCCGTTGGATAGTCGGCCATGGGCAACTCTAGATTTTTCACTATTTCTGACAAGCATTTAACCACATTATCTAGCAGCTCCATCTCCAGCTCCTTGCTAGTTATTCAGAAGAAAATAAATATAACAGTGAGAAATGAACATCTATGTCTATTTATCAAACATAAAATACTATCATTGATAGTGAAGGTTGAGTTTTCACCCAGTATTGCACGCCTCCAGCTCAAAACCACTAATGTTTGCAACATGAAAAAGTGCATTTCTCCAATATTCAATAGTCTTGGAGTCAAATCCTGGCTTCTCTTCATTAGTTTGAGGGTCAGAAGTTCTCTTCTCTCCAAGGTTTTGTAGGGCTGGAGCATATCTTCCACATTTACTCTGCGCCCATCGAACCTCCACTGGTGTGACACTGTAAAACACTGGAATTATGGGAACCCTTAAGTCCAACATCAGCACGAGCTCATCTAGGCACCTATTTGATTCAGCATAATGAGGATAGAAGATTGCCACATAGGCTGAGGTAGTCTCAATAGCATGTTTTATTTGAGAAGGAAATTCATATCCTCGCTGCAACTCATCCTCATCCAGAAAGGCCTTCAATTCATTTGAGCGAAGGCGATTGTAGAGTGACCTAGTGAAGGTTTTATTCACGTCAACTCCGCGGTGATTTATGAATATCTCATACCACTGACTATTGTTGGAATGATCAACCATAGACGAGGAAGCAGCCATTACCAGTACAATGTTGAGGTAGGCTATTATTTAGCAACTAAATGCATTTGTAACCTTTGAACTGGATCAATAATGACAGAAAGTACACTTGTTGTATTGGTGATAGTCCAAGTTCTTGAAATCATAATGGGTGATCTGAGCCTAACGAAGATATATACTATAAAGCTTGATATTATATTTTTATATTTGAATCTAGGTCGTATATGGAGATACAAATTCAGTTATGATACAGTTTGGTGTACCAAATATAGAAGAGGCCATGACGCTAGGGAGGGAAGCCTCAGATTATATTAGTGGTACATTTACAAAGGTATAGTGTCAAGAATTTGAAATATCCATGAAGCCTCTAGAGTTGTTAATGATGCTTTTGTAGGGATGAATGTTTTAATATCACCTTTATTTTTAAAACTAATATTCTTTTGACATTCCACTTCCATGAGATCTTTGTAAATATGCACAGGATAAGATGATCAGTTATGCTTTTCTATGGCTTATCTGCATCTGTTTGGTGCATCTTTGGCATCTAATCAGTGTGTTATTTAACATATGCTTGTATGCAGCCTATTAAACTAGAATTTGAAAAAATATACTACCCATACTTGTTGATCAGCAAGAAAAGATATGTTGGGTTGTTGTGGACAAAGCCAAATGCTTATGACAAAGTGGATACTAAAGGTGACACACCTGATCTTTTTGTTTCAAAGATGGGCCTTAGTGTTTGTGAAGGCTCAAAATGCTCTTAGAAAAATAATTTATTTGATACCTTCTTAATTATTAAATATTCCTGATCTTTTAAATATTCCATATCAACAAGCATTGAAATGGTGTGAAGGGACAATTGCCTGCTGGTGAAGAACTTGGTTACAAAGTGCCTTCACAAAATACTCATTGATCGTGACATACCTAGTGCAATGCAATATGTCAAGAACACTATTTCTGACTTGTTAATGAACAAAATGGATTTGTCACTTTTGGTGATAACTAAGGTGAGAACAATGAATCCTTCTGCATGTTTATCACCAAATTTGTTTGACCATTTGTTACTTTTGAAATGGAGAAAATATGAGAGGGGGAAGAGGAGATTTACATTGGGATCAAGTCACTTATTACATATTCCTGGTTTCAAGTGTTAGAAGTATATACTATATACCTAGTTGGGGCAGGCCATGGAAGTTTCGTTTTTAAGTCTGTCATGTTTCTTCTCCCTACATTCTGTACTTGGAAGGGATTCAGTCAATATTTACTACTAGCAATGGGATGAAGAAGTGTTAAGGGAGGCTCTTATACAATTGAAGAGAATCAAAACATGACAATATATAATATATCTACATTTTTAATCTCATGCTGAGAAAAATTGATTACTATTTCACTGCGGCAAAAACAGATGTTTGCAGGTCATATCCTTTATCAAGGCTATCATCATATTCTTAAGGGCATTGTTGTTTGCTTGTGTTAACAATCTCTTTGTTGAGTCAGGGTCTGACAAAGACTGGAGATGACTATGCAGTCATGGCAGCACACATGGAACTAGCTGAGCGCATGCGGAAGGTAAATACTGGAAATAACTTCTCAGAACAAGTATAATGAATAGTGCAATTCCTTCTAGTTCAATTTCAATCCTATCTCTCTATTTTTATTACTGCGGTGCATCTAAAGACTCGTGTAATATTTTGCTTTTTATTGACAATGAGTCCATTGTTGGATTTTTTAAATTGATGTCGCGTTTTAAAGCCAAGTTGCCCCTGGTTTACAGAGGGATGCTGCAACTGCTCCAACTATGGGTGATCGTGTTCCATATGTCATCATAAAGGCTGCAAAAGGTGCCAAGGTAATAATTAACCCCTTCTGTGCTCAGCATAAGTCTCGATATTGCACTAAAAAACGGTTATTTTAATTATTTTGTTGTGTTTTAAAGCCAAGTTGCCCCTGGTTTACAGAGGGATGCTGCAACTGGTCCAACTGTGGGTGATCATGTTCCATATGTCATCATAAAGGCTGCAAAAGGTGCCAAGTTAATAATTAACCCCTTCCGTGCTTAGAATAAATCTCGATATTGCACTAAAAAATGGTTATTTTAATTATTTTGTTATGTTTTATTTGGAGGCATAATTTACAGAGTGATTATGGATATAATGACTAATGTGCTTAGTTAGGCTCAGGCATATGAGAAATCTGAGGATCCAATTTACATACTGGAGAATAACATCCCTATTTATCCACAATATTATCTAGAGAATCCACTGAGCAAGGTGAAAGACCAAAGCATCATCACTTGCAGTTTATGCTCTTTTTGAAAATTTCACCAGTGTTTCAAATATATCTTGATAGATAGTAATTATTTCTAGCTAAGTGTTTTTTATTAGTGTCTGTTTTTTCTCTGTAGCTGTTGTTGAGAATATTTGAGCCCATTTTCAAGAATGCAAGCAAGGATCTTCTTCATGGTAGTCACACACGAGCAGTTTCCATATCAACTCCTTCAAATAGTGGAATTATGAAATTTTCCAAGAAACAACTCAGTTGTATTGGTTGTAAAGCACCTACCAGGTATTTAGTTAATACAATTAGAGGGTGTCCTGCATGTGGTTTCCTTGCTTATAGTAGTGCACAATTGAGAGTAACTATTATTTCGGTTTGGTGCTTTAGAAAGCTACTAGGTTTCATCTTTTTGATGTGGAAAAATCTATGAGGTTGCATGATTCCATGTCTGCTCTCCTTGTAAGAAACTGTCTAGCTTTCTTATAATAAGGATGTCTGGTTAGGTTGCTTCATACTGAAATTCATGATGTTACTTGATTTCATGTTTCCATTGCAGCAAAGAAGATCAAACACTTTCTTCACATTGCAAAGGAAGAGAAGCAGAATTGTATCAGAAAACAATTGCAAATGGTAAGCTGGTATTCTAATACCATTACTCTTTATTTGGAGAATTTAAAGTATGCCTTGTGTCTATTGTTCTCACCGAGATTTTCTGTCATATGACACTAATATTTGATCAATGTCAATGAGGGAATTAGAAATGCTCTTTAGTAAACTATGGACACAATGTCAACAGTGCCAAGGCTCTCTGCACCAAGATGTTCTTTGCACAAGGTTTTTGAATGCTATATTTCAAGTATTACATTTTCATAACATGATTTAAATTTACATTATGGATGTATTTTGTAACATTTGTGTGATCATGTATTTGTTTTTAATTAATAGGATGTTTTTTTTTTTTTTTTAAATTACTATCTCTTTTATACTTACATTGATGTCGTATCCTTATTGCAGTCATGACTGCCCAATATTTTATCGTAGGAAGAAAGCTTAGAAAGACCTAACTGAAGCAGAGGTGCAACTACAGCGCTGGCAGTTTTGAGGATGTTGCCTGTGTAGCTTGTAATTTTTTATATTATCAAATGTTTTGCGCTGGCAGTTTTCAGGATGCTGCCTGTGTAGCTTGTAATTTTTTGTATTATTGAATATTTTTGTTTTCCTGAATTTTCTCTGGTGTATGTTTCTCTGATTTAATGGACCAGGGAATTTATTTGGTCCCTGGATCAGGATGAAATTTTTTGTATTATCTAATATTTTGCGTTGGCAGTTTTGAGGATGTTGCCTGTGTAGCTTGTATTTTTTTGTATTATCGAATATTTTTGTTTTCCTGAATTTTCTCTGGTGTATGTTTCTCTTATTTAATGGACTAGGGAATTCATTTGGTCCCCAAATCACGATGAGCATGGTTTATTTATTGTACAGTAATTGTCAAGTCCTTGTTATTTAATGTTAACCAGTTCAATATATCTTTTCTCCTTGCAAATGAGATGGAGAAAAAGTCAAAATGGATACATACTTCCCAAGGCACACCCTATAAATGCAATGTGCACGCATATCCCAAATTTTAGGAGATCACACACTATAAAACATAGATCTGTAGGCTTACATATGTATATCTAGACATGCATATAGTTGAATGGATGGATGGATGGATAGGTAGATAGAGATGGATACACATATAGATTGGTAGGAGCAAATACGAGATAATAGTTTGAGTAGATTTATTTTTTTTAAATAATTTTTGCGGGAGAAAATTCGAGACAATATTTTGAGCAGATTTTTTTTTAAATAATATTTTTTATTGTCTCTAGAGAGACAATAGTTTTGAAATGGACATTTATTTTTTTTTAATAATTTTTTATATTGTCTCTAGAGAGACAATAGCTTGAATTATGGACATTTATTTTTTTTAATAATTTTTTATATTGTCTCTAGAGAGACAATAGTTTGAATTATGGACATTTATTTTTTTTAAATAATTTTTTTTATTGTCTCTAGAGAGACAATAGTTTGAATTATGGACATTTATTTTTTTTTAAGTAATTTTTTATATTGTCTCTAGAGAGACAATAGTTTGAATTATGGAATTGTCTCTAAAAAGACAAAAACGTTATTGTCTCTAAAAAGACACAAATGAAATTGTCTCTAGAGAGATAAATGAAATTGTCTTTATAGAGACAATAATAATATGTGTTCTATATTGTCTTTATAGAGACAAATTTTAGAGACATTATATTTCGAGACACCCGCTTAGAGACAATATTTAAGACAATACACAAGTTTCATTTTGTCTTAATTTAAGACAATTGACTCAAATATTGTTTTAAATATTGTCTTAAAACCCCCCTACATGTAGTAGTGTACGGAAGCACCTCTCGAAAAATGCATATCTAGGAAGTACACATTAAAGAGGGGGTTGGGGAAACGCAGGAGGTGCAGCAAAGAAAGCAGCATGTTGGTGTGTATGATAATTTATGTGTTACATCCGAGTCTCTCACATGCGGAGATGGATGTCAAGGGTCTCATTCTGCATATGTTAGAGGCCATTGATATAAGCAAAAAATTCATTCATGTCATCATATTTCTACTCCCTAAGTGTATCAATGTTGAGCTAAATGTTGTTCCGCTAAGCCGCGATGGACTCCAAGGTGACAAGCTTCTACGTGGCCTGGGGAGCTACCTGCGGACATGGCTATGTCTGCATCAAAGTGATGACTCTCAGTCAACTCAGAGTTTGAGTTGGGCTCTCCATGCTCCTCGTATTCGTCCATTCGTTGGCCGACACCCCCTTGTGGGCACGCCCGCATTGTCAGGGCATACAACCAACACCACCACCACTGGTCGCACCACCACGAGGAGAGTGTTCCCTGCCTTGAGAAACACACCACACAATTCTGAAATGACTATACCGAAATGAAATTCCACTTACAGTACCCGAGCCGAAGACTCTTATGTCCCAAACACTAGCACAGTAACCACAACCTTCAAAGAAGTAGGAAGGCATGTCACTCGTCGCGGGGTCCACTAAGCACGAAGCGCTCCAGAGATGGCACCTGAAGAAACTCTCCCTGGCCAACTAACATTCAAGTGAATCTTCCTTGAACCAGAGATAGAGCCAGACTTAGGAAAGCTTTGTGTCTACTCCCAGCCCACATGTTTTAGCCTCAGAACAAAGTAACCCTTCACATCAGACATAGAACTCTTCCCCCAAATCCCACGGCCAAGCTTTAAGAAAGTACCAGTTCTCCTCCCATCCACATTTGACATTCTCGACATGTTCTATTGCCCCAAGCTACATCATGAGCTAGGATGCTAATAGACCACAAATCTTCCTTTCCCAACACTCTCTCCTCATCGCCCACGCTTGCTAATGGCCACCCTCATGTCCCTGTGCAACATTTAAGCATTTCTCGTGGGGAACAGGGTACGGGTCCCAATGACCCTTCATTGCAATCATGTGGCACATGGAGGCCCCTCTGGCTCCACGATTCGATAGGCCGCCCACTAGCTCGCATTATGATCACCCCCACCGGGGACTTCAAGGTCAGTCTTTAATAGTGATTATAGGGCATGTAGTTCTCAAGGGTCCAAGTCAGTGTTTGATCTGATGTTCACGCATGTCGTCTTGTATTCTCTCTGCATAGTGGTTGCACCACAATTGGCCAACCAATCTACTACTTGATTACCCTCCCGAAGCACATGGCTAGTAGTGAAGTACTCAAAATAGGTTAGAGTTCGTTGGATGCAGGAGACTTGAGATTTTAAGTGCCAGATTTTGGCCACTTTCAAGGGGGCAGAGCCATTGATAATTTTATGGACCATATATGTAATAAGGTGTGAATCTCCCACTATTTTTATCCTCCTACAATGAAAATGAGAGGCCAGGCTCGTACCCACCTTGAGTCTAGTCATTTCCGCCACATTGTTCGTTGTTACACCTCAAGAACCAGAGTATAATTCCCATGGCGATTCGAAGGATTCCTTGAGGGTACCTCCAGAAACATCAGGCCAGGATTTCACTTAGAAACCCCATCGTAATTAATTTGGATACAACTGTCCAGGGGCGGGAGGGATCTGGAGGGGGAATCGACGGGGGAAGGTTTGGGGGTGGAAGCCCTAGGGTAAACCAAGTTAAACAAGAGATTCAACTAGGATAGAATCTAAAATTCAGGAGGGCCCACATACAAATCTTCTGGATCCCATTTTTCTACAAGTATGGTTTCTCGGATGTTGGAGATCATCTGGCTGCAAATGTGAGCGTATGTAGGCGTTTTCCCTTCAAAAATGGCTCAATTTCTCTCTTTCCAGGTATTCCAAAGAAGCAGCCCCAGAGTGAACCACCAACTCAACTCACCACTAGATTGGAGAACCGATGATTTGGCCAACCTTTAATAAGCTCTCAAATGTCTTCGAGGTGGCGATCTATTCATCCAAAGAAAGTGGAGGCTTGATCCCATACCTCCCGCATGATGATATATCCCTTGAAGATATGGATTAGGGATTATTCCGCATTCTTGCATAGAAGACACATCAACAGGCCAACAAATCCACGGTTTTGTAATCTATCCCAGGTTAATACACGCTTGTGGCCAACTAGCCAGAGAAAGTGCGCTACCTTGGGTCACAAGTTGTTACTACTACAGATTACACCCCACTACTATAGAGTACACCCCACTACTCGACCTCCCATGAATTCCTCTATCAGTTGGAACTAGCTTAGTTAAATTTATCTCAGTTAAATTGAATTAAATAAAAACAACCCAAAAGAACTCAATCTGGCCCCCTAAAATATAGGAACCACTCTATACGACTCTAGATAGACTCCCTACTCGAATTAACTGAGGCAACTAAGTCAAATTAAATTAGTTACTATTACAATTTTCTATGACAATTATAATTACAATTTATTTATTTAATTCAAGGACAAAATTAAATTAGGATTTTTCTTGATGTTATTTTTAACATTTTTCTTGTTGTTATTTTCAAAATCTCTCTATCCGATGAAGTGTTCCAAGCATTCCCCTACAACATTGGAAGCCAAAGAATCCCGAAGAAAACAATAATATTGGATTACATTTCTAAAGAAACTTACTTTTAAGCACTTAAGTGGTTTCCTAACCAGTATCTGTGCAACCGCACTTTTGGGCATTGTGACCTGCGCAAATCTACACTCTGTCTTCCACTAAAAACAACGCAAATAACTTAACAAGAGTAAAAAATTAAAAGTGACTTACAGAAGCCTTGTTGGAGGAATATTTCCCAATTGAAAGCTTCGAGCCTCTACATACTTTGGCCTCATCCCTCTGTTCATGGAGCAAACTTCCTCCCTTTGTGGAACTCTAATTCCTCATTTTGAGGATCTCATCCCTTAGAAAGAGGATCTCAAACCTCCTCCTCTTGGCCAATAATTCAACACAGGCTAGAGGGAAAGGGTTGACTTTTCAATGTTAACTTATAATGTTGGAATAGGGCTATAAATATTGTCGCCTAAGGGGACGATTGGAGATCATTAGGAGGGGGCATACACCATCAAGGCCAAGGTTGTAATGCTTCTTCTTATTCAATAGCAATACAAGCATTGTTATTTCCTACTTTCACTTGTGCTAATTCTCTTTACAAATCTCCTTGATCCTTTGCATGGTTTATAACTAAATATTGGTTTAATCTTATGATTTATGCTATGTTGAAATTTCCATTCAAGATATTTTTTTACCTTTATCTATGTTACACTTTTATGCCTTGTTTATTTCTGTTCATACAAATCTTCCTTTGTGGCAATGAGGAGAGGCTTTTGAAAGAATCAGAAGGAATTCTACAACCATTTCTCAGAAAAGGAAAGGGGATCTTTCATACTTCACATTTCATTCTTTAGTTATGAAGTAAGGAAAGGTAGTAGTCACTTGTCTATTTGTTACTAGATATATTTTGAATCTAGGGAGATCGCTCTTGTCGGCAAGAGAGATTAGTCCACCATAACAACAAGATATCATCCATCAACCTCATGAAGTTTGCAAGGGAATTCGTTAATCCAAAATGCATGACCAACAATTTGAAAAGGCCCTCCTTAGATTTGAAGGAATTTTTTCACACATCGAAGGATAGGATCTGTACTTGTTGATAACTAGATTTCAAGTCAATCCTGCTAAAATATTTGGACCCCTTGAGCTAGTCCAGAAGGTCACCAACCTATGGGATTGGATACCTATTCTACACAGTGATCTTATTCAGCGCCCAATATAGAGCCTCAAGGTTCCATATTTTTTCTCTACCAACACGATTAGACTCCCATAGGATGATGAACTTGGCTTGGTGTGCCCTTTCTACAACAACTCTTGAATTTGCCCCTTGATTTCATCATTCTTCAAAACAAAGGATTGGTCGATCGGTCAATATGGTAGTGGCGTGCCCGTGTTGGGTTGATGGAGTGTTTGACATGATGCTCTAGGGGTACCCTTGTGGGTGAGGTGAAGATGTCCCGTTACTCCTGCATGACCTTGTACATTTGTTGTTATCATGTAGAGGAGCATCGTCTAGAGGCTGTGGATGTGGCCACAATCTTTGTCTCGCTAGGAGGGAAAATTATAAGGAATACAAATTTCATGTTTTAGGAAATGATCTTACTAGATTGTTTAACAGAGAATGTGGTAGGAGACTCTACCTCTGGTATTTTGTACAATTTATATCCCAAAGTTATAATAAGAGAACAAGGTCTACATTCATATACAACATGACACTTCCATAGGTATGGTTCACCTAATAAAACATGACATACTTCCAGAGGGGAAACATCACACAATACCTCATCTAGAAAGGGATTCATTTTATAAGGCAAGTGACGCTATAGGCTAACACAAAAATCTCACACTTGGTGGAGCCACTTGATGGTGTACAACTATGTGTGTGGGATTGTTGGCAACATCAATCTCTTAATGAGGTTGGTTGAGATCAATTTTTTTGGCTCCCACTATCAACGATGAAATGCACTGATGAACCCTTTACCCACATTTATGAGTGGAAGAGGCACTCCCCCTCCTTTGGATCCTCACTTTCCTCCTTTGGGAGCTTAGTGATGGCTACCGTCACAGTGAGTTTTTAGTCAATGATCTACTTTCCCATGTTAGTTCCCTTGTCAGGTTCTGGCTCAGAATCAGAGCATGCATCAAAATCTAAGTCTTTTATCTTAGCCACCAATGTCTGCTTTGTGTGACATTCGTTTGTGTTGTGAGTGGGATTTTTAGGGAACTGACACCACTTGTTTGTTTTTTCTTCAACTTCTCCTTATTATTGGCTTGTGGCTTCCTGGGGGTTTCAACCTGGCTCTACCCTTTGCTCTGCTTTGGGTTCACAAATCCAAAGTATTACTTATTTTGCTTGAATTTCTGCTCAATATTGGTAGCATATCCGTATGCTACACCAAGCAAGGAGATGTCTAGGAATTCTATTTGCTCATGAATGTATTTATGAAAACAAACACGATACTTAAGCACTAGATGTTTCTCAGAATATTTGATACCCAAGTTTGTGGACATGGTATGGAAAAGATTTGTTAGCTCATGCACATCTTGATCCCTTTGCTCCCGCAATGTAGTCCATTGTATGTTTCCATCATAACTCCAAACATGGTAATATCGTTCCTTGATAGCATCTCAAAAAGAGTGCCACGAGGGTATGGTTGAAAACATAGAGGGTTCCTCTCACAGTAAGTTTCCCACCAGTCCTTGACATGGGGGGTAGCTTTAAGCTATGCAAAATTAATCTTCTCCATGTCAGAGAAATTATGAACCAAAAGATAACCATCTTATTGATTTAGCTATATATCTACAACATATCCATCTATTTGACCTTCGAATATAGGGATATCTAAGTTAACTTCTACCTTTAATAGGGCAGCACCTCTGAAGTGAATATTGGATGAATATGTGTCTCTGATTAGCATCTGCTGATCAAGGATCTACACAAAGATGTCCATCATTTTGTTCCTCTACCACTCAAGGGCCTCTTTGGGAAACAATTTAATAAGATCTATTACTCCCTCGTCTTTCTTTTCTTCTGCCATAGTTGGTCGTCAATGTCGGTGGGGCTGGTCTTGCAAGGGCTCAACCAGGACTCCTTATACCTCAACCTTGTTGGGGACATAGGCAAAAGTATAAGAATTTCACAACCATTGGGCATGGGGTCATGGAGTTAGACTGCTGGTGTGCCTTCTTGGCCACAAGGGGAATATGGAGCAGGATAGCTATACATGCAACAATATATAGGTGAAATAAGAAAGGAATGAGGGTTAAGGGATGAGAGGCAATTAAGAATCTCTCTTTCAACTTAATCAGTGGGAAGGCGAATGAGCTCTATCTAGGAGCAGTCAAGAATTCCTAGATAACTGTCATGTATGGGTAAATTAGGGGAAATATGAGCCAGAAGGAATTCACATTTATATCTAATTCAGAGGAAAACATATAGAAACAACATAAATTTAGCATAGAGTGCAATTAAGCAAATTCTAGGCTATTCATCTTTCCTGTTATTTAGACAATGATGCAATGAAAACATGTACAATGAAATATAATGAGAAAACACTTATTGTTCCATGTAGCAGCACGAGAATTCCACAGTCACTCTTCAACCAGTTAAACACAGCAAACAATCATTGCTCCAATCCTTTCTGCAGTCTTTGATTAAAGAAAATATCAGATATACAGTGCAATTCTCTCAAGAATCATTTCATCAACCAACCCCTAATACATCTCTTTTACCAGTATATATAGGAGTTTTTTACAAAATATCCTACAGGGAAATATCTGGTCATTAATATATCCATCTACTTCTGACAAAAATTAATAGCGATTCATGGAAAAATCGTGCAGCAATAAGTGAGGCATTTAAAGCTTTTTACTCGTTGTGGCAGGTGTCCGGTGTGCTATTGACCCTTCGGCTCTAGCTAGCAGTGGGTGACTGCCTCCTTGAAATGTTGTCCTGTAGTGCTATCCCGTGACACCTATTCTGTGCTTTTGAATATCAGCGTGAATTTCACCCTTTGTTAATTTGAATCTTATGGTAGCTGAGCTACATGCTACCATTCCCTTATGCAGTCAAAAAATAGAAATAGATTCAAACGATTTTAAAAATCTGAAGCAGACGTTGCCACCAACCCTCACTTGGCAATTGATGTTTTATTAACTTCTATAATGTTTCATCAACTTCGATGTAGGTATAATAATTAGGCCAAACTGGAAAGAGGTGTGCTACCTCATGCTCTATGTAAAATAAATTCCCTAGCTTTTCATATAAACTCTGCCCTATGGGAGGGACTTCTTGTTCTATGTTGCTAGATGATGCTGTTACTTGATTCTGTATAAAAGCACTCAGCCTATTTGCATATTGTTCCTGCTTTAATAGCCTTCCAGCACTGGTGACCAGGTTGGGTAAACCTTTGGTTTGCAAATTTGCAAGCCTCTGTCTAAAGGCATTTACCTCTATCTGCATTTCCTGGCACTTCCTTTGTATGGTCTGGACAAAATTTCTCATTTTCAACACTTTTTTGGATTTTATTATAGACTCTGTCCTATTCTAGATGCTTAGTACTTCCAGATGGTCACCAGTACTGGTATTGAAAATTGAATTAACCGAGTAGATTGTTCAGGCTTATTTGCTAGCAATGTCCTGGCTTTATGGGTTTCAAGCTAAGCCACAGTCACCAGTTCTACTTGGTCAAACATGGTTTGTATTCCTGTCCATTGTTTGGCCAGAGATTGGCCAATTTTATTCCACAAAATTGTTTTTATCTCAGTCACGGTCCTATGGAGAGTGAGATCTTTCTCCAAAGCCTTTTTCTTATTTTCCAGGGCCTTTACTTCCCTGGCTTTCTCAGCAAGTGTCATTTTTTATTTATCATAACTAGCCTTAATCTTAGCTAGCTTTTCTTTTGTTTCCTTCATCTCTGTCATTTGCAATTCAAGAGCCTTAATCTTGTTCATCATGGTCTCCATGCTCAAGCTGGCCTCTTGCACTGCTGCTGCTGTTGAACCTGGGGGAGGTGCTGCTGAAGTGACTGTTGTTGAAGGAGAAGTGATTGTTGGAGCTGGTACTACTGGAGCATTTTGTGATGGTTGAGGGGTCAACTCTGGCTGTTTCCCTCGTTGAGCTTCCTCCAATGCTTTCTCCATTTCCATTATCCTTTCATTCATCCTCATAAGTAGACTTACCACATCTTCTGCCTCTTGTTGTTGGGCTACTTCTGCAGTTTGAGGATGGATGGTGATGGGCAGCTTCATTTGTTTTCTCAACATTGCTATGCCTTCTTCCTTTTTCTTAATCAAGGCTTGCGTACCTTTGGGATCTTTGGGATTATGTCCCAACTCTATGATGATATCGTCCAAGGATTTTATCCTATTATCCTTGGCCAACGATGAGGCCTTTTCCAGTTCTAACTGGGCAGAAGTGTTGTATAGTGAGTTCTGCAATCTGTGGGCCAAAAGAGCCTTGTCTGCCAATGTAGAATACACCATTTCTCTAGTCTGCTTATGCAATTCAATCTGGTCAAGAGAATGTATATCTTTTGCAAGTACCTCCAGATTAGTTCTAATGTAATCTGCAGCTGATTGTGGTTGCTGTGTAGTAGGCCTGAAATGACTGAGTGTCATCTTCTCTGCTTCTATATCATAGGCTTCCATTAGCCTCTGTTGATTTTTTGGTGCGATTCTCATTAATTGGTTGTAAAGCTAGAACCTTATTGGCTCGTTCCTAGCTTTAATCTCTGTGAATGCCTTCTTTATGTCCGAACTTCTTTGGGTTTGTTGTTTGGAGGATGAAACCTCCCCACCTGGTTTTCTCTCTTGCTCCTGCTGAAAGGAGCTGGCCGATGTTTCCAAAATAGGAGGGATCTACTATTCAAAAGTCCCCTCACCCATGATGTTTCTAATGGTCTCTTCTGTGATTTCCTCCTTGGCATAGGGGTTTAGTCTCTGCCTTTTTTCTCCTTGCTGGTCCGTAAGTGTCCCTGTGGGTGTCTCATCAGTTTTGTCCCTCTTCTTAGCTCTCTCCTCATTGTGAGGAGTTTGCAGCACAGGGATTTTAGGTGCCCTTGTTTGTGTTAAAGGGCTGTGCTCTTAACGCTTTTCTGCATTTGAGGATGTCTGCTCCTCCATTGTGCTTTTCTGTTCAGAATGTTTAATTTATTTGCCCTTGTCTGATGATGATATGGCCTCTTTAGTAGGCTGTCTTGAAGTAGCAGTTGATGTGCTTGCTCCCACTGGTTGAGGTTGTGCGAAGGTGACCTGTGGAACATAATCCAGGTCAATTCCTTTCTCAATTTCTTTCATGTCTCTCTCTAATTTTTCCTCTTCAGTGAGCTCTTCATCATCTAAGGTGCCTTCTACCCATTCTGGTTGATTGGCATATTGTTCAATGTGGGGGAGTAGCTGGTGCACATACCCTGAAAGCCTATGTTTGATTCTTCTAAGGCTCATGAAGTGTCCAGGGTCATATGGTGCCCAGTAGAAGCTTTGTTTCAGCATGAGTTCTTGTCCTAGCATGGTGTTTGCGTCTTTCCATGCTTCTTCCCTTTTGTTGAAAACAAAGGGACCCAATTGGTGTTTGATTTTCAGCTGTGCCTTCTTGTTTTTTCCGTGGAAATGGGTTAAGTCTGCATGACTAAATTGCCTAAAATATTCCAAGACAAAAAGTCTCATAGGGACATATCTAGGTAGCTTGTAGGGAGACAACTCACACCCATAAATTTTGATTACTGTGTGGTTTTGGTAGAAATACCAATCACGAATGTTGTAGCCTTTAGAAAGATGCAGGATCCTCTGCATTTCAACACTAAGCCTGGTAGGAGGATTCAGCATCAATAGGCAAGTAGCAGGGTAAATGAATAGGTCAATAAACTCAAAATATGTGTATGGAGAATGGTGGACTTCATGGAAAACTGATGTCCAATAAACCATTGACCTCCTCTCTCCCTTTGGGTCTAATCTTCTAAGCAGAACCTTGAAACTATCTGGGTGATAGTAGAGCAGCAAGTGGTATATATAAGAAGTGTATTTAAACAATTTTTCTCTCTCCATCATCATGAATTGTTCATGTATTTTGTTAGCTACGAATGTGGCATAGTCATATATAACAGTAGGGGGCTGCCCTCGGGTGAATATGGTTAGGAGAAAGAATACAGTCTCATCCACAAATTCCCCTGTTTTGCATCCTAGGATGTATGAAATCATGTCCTCCATGAGCTGCCTGTTTCATTAAATGAACCCTGATGATAGCGAGGAGGATGATCATATTGGCATTTTGGCTTCATAAATAGCTGGCCAACTCTTGATATTTCTGCATTGGAGAGCCTTCCACTCTGATCCACCAAGAGTTTCATTGTGAGGGGAACCAAAGTCTGAGGAGGCTCGAAGTTCAACATCTCATTTATAGCTTGAGGAGTGATATGGAAGAGCACAGACCCATCTAGCCTGAAAATTGCCCTCAGAGTGGGTTCATAGTGTGCGTGGCATAGGTGAATGAAATCAGGTAGCACATTGACTTCTAGCACGTAATAGCGGGGCATGGTGGATTGCCAAATCTCCAAAACATCAGTGTTATTCATGTGGTTGTGCTTGAATTGTCCCACAGTTTTGAGGTGAGTAGTAAGGCCCATCATATCTCTGATCCGAAAGTCTTTGTCTACTAATGGTAGCCACTCTAAGTCCATATGTGGATCATTTAAGGGGGCAATGTTCAAGGCTACTGGAGTCTCCATATCTGATAGTGCTGGTATGGATGGCAGTGTAGGTATCAAACATCAATAGGAAACGGAGTCTAAGCTCAGAGGGTATTATCAACAGTCTGAAAACTGACCTTCTTTCCCAAACCGATTTCTGTGTATTTAGCTTATGATGAATGGCGGATTTGTAGCCCTTTGACTGGGTTTTTCACACAGAATTGTTGAATTACAGGTTCTGTGGACTGAGCACTGAGGGAAGTGGAGCTGGATTTTTCGCAAAGGGGCACAAGTCTGCAAAGGGAGAGGGAAACTGAGGGTTTCCTTTTAGGAAAATAGGTTGCACATGACCGGAACAGGGAGCTTGGCTGAATTGACTCCAAATTTGACTGATTCGTGCAATTTTTGAGTGAATATAGACGGACACAGTATTGGAATAGTTCGTTTGCAAAGGGGATTAGTTTGAAATTTGCAAGATTGCTGTGAATTATCAGCTCAAATAAGAAATGCCGAATAGGGGAGGATTGGTGGGAATGCTTAATGGAGAAAAATGCAGGTACCTTCGGCAATTTTGAACAAAGAAGAGAAAAAGAGGGCTTTTAGGTGAAATGTGGATAAATACCTCTTTACAAGGTGCTAAGGGCACTTGGGTAGGTGGAGTTTGAGCTGCGGAGTACTGTTGTTGCGCCGGTTTGCAGGTTGATAATCTTGCAGAAGCTCTGGGAGTGAAAAATATTGAAAAAATGCATGCACGTTGTTTACCGAGCGAACACAAAAATAAACCAAAATAGTCGTTTTCTCAACTTTTAACCGAATTTCGGAAATTTGGCACTTTTTGGCACTTTCCTTGGATGACATCATCATGATGTATTTTTTTCGGGTAGCGGGTACAGAGATGACGTGGTGGCTGACGTGGATAATGATGTCAGCATGACATGGTGGTAGAGCGATGACGTCAGCGGGTGACCTGGCGCAGGTATAGTGCAGTGGCAGGCGATGTGGCGGCAATGTGGCGGTAATGCGGCGGAAATGTCATACAGTGACGTAAGCAACAGGGAAGGTGGTAAATGATTTGCATCAGACCGCTTTTCGTACAAGGGTGGTATGCGTCAGGGGTATCCCGATGCAATAGGCGGCCGACAACTGTCCCGGTGTACGACGGTGAAACCATCAACCATCGGGTACTATCGTGCTACCATGAAGGGGCGCCCGATATGTATGAGGGCCGTCGGATCTGGGAGAGCTGATCCGATTGCAGACAGGAAGGCAAAACGCTCGGGTTTTAGCAGAATAGCGCTTCTGATAGTCGGAAATTTTTACGGTTGTGGGTGGGTTAAAACCTTATGTTTTGAACTTAAATGTGCTCAGGATTTGGCTATTTTTATCAACCAAATTTTAAAAAAATTCCAATAATGTGTGTGGGGCGGGGGCTGAACATAGCTATTTATCTAACGGGGTGTTAAATAAATTCTAAGGGTAGGTGGACGCGGATAGGCTAATACTAGATCCCAAACGAACCTAATATTTCCCGACTTTGGTTATTAGGCTATAATTGCCATGGGAATGAATATTTAGTATTTTTGGGGTTTTTTATATAGTTTTTTGTAGAATAGGGATGGGAGAGTAGTTAGGGAGCTACATAATAGAATTAGGAGTTAATATTACTTGGTAAAGTGGAAATGCAGGGGAATGATGAATTTGTGTAGAGATTATTTTCACACAAGAAATGTGGCTTCTTTTCAGCAAGTCAACTTCAGAAGTCAACTTGGTTCTTAGCCAGAATGGAGTGTAAATGGACTTTTTGGGCAGATCCCTAATTCCATGAGGGGATGTTAGTGAATGATTTCTGAGGGGATGAAAGGGGAGTTAGACATGCTTCCAAACCTTGCCATCTAATAGTGCCCTGGTAGTCCTGCTTCCAATGAGATGAGCTTTCTTTGTTTATGTCAACACTGAGGATGATCTCTCTTCTGCAACCCCAGGCTACCTACCCAGCCTAATATCCCTAGCATTTTTTGTTTCTTCAGGAAGGGTGCATTTAGATTTGCAGACCCTGATTGCCTTTTTTCTTTTATAACTACCCTCCTATCTAGAAACTACCCTTATTTCTTCCAAGGGCCCAGGTTAAGCAGTTGGGCTCCTTAATTCTCTACCTAGCCAATGATCTGCCAAGCTTAAACAGTTTGGATAGATTTTCTTTCTCTATCTTCTAAAACAAGCAATTTAAACCTAGGGAGGCCAGGATTAAGCTGTTTGGCCCTCCCTTAACTGTGAAATTCTTCAAAAATGGAACTTTTGCAGCATGAAAAGGATGAACATTTTTGGCACTTCCACTGTCAATCATGAAAAATGAAACCTATTGGTATAGGAGGCTAACAGTGGCTCCAGTTGAGGGTGGCCTTTCCTTGTGAAAGGCCAAGAATAGCAGGTCAGACTACCTTAATCTCTCCATTGTTGATGTACTCTGAAATTTTCCTTTTTCTCAATGTATTTGACTGAATTCTTATAAGCTGATATGCAGTATCTTTTTATCTGATTTCACAGAGAAATTACAGCTTTGCTTTGCCCTTTTGGATGCTTGTAGTCATGTTGAAATATGCTTGGGAACTTCTTTGGGAATATTTCACATAACAGAGATCTAGAATGGAGCTTTCCTTGATCTTTCCTTCAAAATTTGTTGCATTATTCTTTCTTAGCGGCCTGCTATAAAAGTGAAAACAAAGTGCTGGAAATATATAAACTATTAATGTACAAAATAATAATCAGATTTGTGTTGCATCTAGATGGGGTCATGATAATGCTTCAACATGCGGCCATTAACAGGGCCTTCCTCAGCTGTGCTGCCATCCAAATTCTTCAGAAAATATGTCTTATTGCCCTAAACCGCAGAAATAACAAAGGGGCCTTTCCAAAGGAAATCGAACTTGCCATGCTTTCCTTTTTCCTCCCTTCCTGAATCCCATCTTAAGACTTTGTTGCCCATGAAGAAATCCTCGGCTTTTATTCTTTTGTTAAACATTTTCTTGAGCTTTTCTTATAAAACTTGAACTCTGTCATACACTTTCTCTCTTGTTTACTGTGAATGGATGGTTTGGTTTATCCTCCTTTGGATATCATTGGGCTCAGCCTGAATCTCTTGCAGTAGTTTGATAATAGGGATTCCCAAAGAAGAAGGGAAGTTAGCCTCCATGCCATAGACTAACTCATATGGGCTCATCCCAATGGATCTCTTGGTTTTCAATCTATCGGCCCATAGTGCATTTGTGAGTTTTTTGTGCCAATTATTTTTATTTTCCTCTAAGACTTTCTTGATGATATTGATTAGGCTCTTGTTGGATGACCTGGCTAGGCCATTACCTTGAGGATAATAGGCTGTGGAGTGGCCTAAGGTGATGTGAAATTTATGGCAAAATTTGATCATTTTCTTGGATTTGAAGGCAGCAGCATTGTCTGTAATGATTTTTCAGGGTAGCCAAATCTAGACAGAATATTGGTTTCAAGGAATTGGATAATGGTGGAGTCATTGGCTTGCCTACATGGGATGGCTTCAATCCACTTGGTGAAATAATCTGTGGCTGTTAGAATCCACTTGTGCTGACCTGATGATGATGGGTGGATTTCTCCAATGAAGTCAAGACCCCATTGCTGAAAGGGCTTCTCTGTTGAAATGGGCTTAAGGGGCAAGGGCAGAAGTTTTCTTTTTCCTTCAAAGACTTGGCATTTGTGGCATGAAATTGCAAACTTTTTGACATCTGCAAACTATGAGGGCCAATAGAAACCAACCCTTAGTATCTTATCAGTAGTGGATTTCCAATATAGATGCCCTCCACAATTCCCTGCATGGAATTCTTTCATAACACTATCAGTTTCATCTAAATTTAAACAGTTTAGCAAAATTCCTTCATGGCTTTTCCAAAACAGGGCACCATCTAAGACACATTACTTTGATGCTTTCATTTTTAGAAATCTCTTTTTGGTTCTAGACAACCCTGGGGGAGCACACAAGTTTAACAATATAAAACAAATATCAGCATACCATGGGGTTTGTAAAAAGGTTCACTGATCTGTGGAGTCACCAGCTCCTTTTCATTATCCAGTTCATTTATATCTAAGGCTTGAAAATTGGTTTCAGACATCAGTTTGGCTAAACCTTGTCCTTTTATAAGATTGGTGGGTTTTATCTCAATGTCAAACTCCAGAATGTTGGCAATCCACTTGCCTCTTTTTCCCTCTAATCCCTCTTGGGTTAATATGTCTTTTACAACAGAGTTCGGGACATAAGCAATCACATGGGAGTATAAAATGTAAATTCTGAAGTCTTTGATGGCCTTGACAAGGGCATAGGCCTGTTTTTCCATGATTTGATACTTCAAGGGGGCATCCCTAAGGGCTTGGCTGAAAAAAGCAATGGGCTTTTCATTTCCTTGGTCATCCTTTTGTAAAAGGACAACAGCTATGGAATGTTCAGATGCAAATGAAAAGATGATGAAATCCTTATCAAATTGTGGACTTGTGAGGATTGGTGCTTGTGTTAATGTAGTATTTATGCCCTCAAAGGCTTTCTTTGCTTCTACAGTCCATTTTATCTTGGAATATTTCTTAAGCATATTGCTCAGCAACCTTATCAGCTCAGCCAAGTTCGGGATAAATCTTCTTAGGAAATTGATCTTTCCCAAGAAAGCTTGCAATTCTTTGATGTTTCTTGGGTAAGGGATTTGTAGAATGGCTTGAATCCTTTCAGGATCAATTCTAATCCCATCTTTAGAAATGATATGGCCAAGGAGTTTACCTTCTTCTAGACCAAACATGGATTTCTTGGGATTTAAAGATATTCCATATTTGCTACAGGTTAGGAATATTTGCCTTAGGTGCTTCAAGTGATCTTGATCAGATTTTGAGAAAGGAGTAAGGTCATCAAGGTAGACAACCAAGAAATCATGGATTTCCTTGGCGAAAGCAATGTACATATCCCTTTGAAAGGTTGCACCTGCGTTATTTAGCCCAAAAGGCATTTTGACATATTTGAAGATTCCCCATGGTGTAGTAAAGGTTGTCTTGTCCTGGTCATCCGGGTGAAATAATATCTGATTAAAACCTGAGAAGCCATCTAGTAATGAAATTTTTGAAGACCCCACTACTCTTTGCAGAATGTGGTCCATTTTGGGCAGAGGATAGTGCTCTTTTAAAGAGACTTGGTTTAAGTTTCTTAGGTCCACACACAGTCTGATCTCCCCTGATTTTTCCTTGTGGGAACCATATTAGATACCCATTCAGAAAATATGATGGGTGCTATGATACCTGCTTCAAACATTTTCTTCACCTCCTTTTCAATGAGGGGAAGAAGCATAGGGTTAATTCTTCTCAGTTTCTGCTTAAATGGCTTTTGGTTTGGTTTTAAGGGAATAGTATGTTGAATAACTGAGGTGTCATAGGATTTTAAGTCCTCATAACTCCAAGCAAATACATCTTGGAACTCTTTGAACAGATCCACATACTTTTTTTTTGCTCAAGTGGCATATTTTTGGACAATTTAATGATTTTGGGCTTCTCTGTTGTCCCAATATTGTAGTCTTCAATTGCAGTGTTTGAGGGTTGCATTTTTGGCTTCTTGGGGATGTCATTTGCATCAAACATGTCTTTTAATGGAGTTAGGCCAGCAGGCAAGAAGTTGTCCTTTAACTCAATGATTTCGGTCTCTGTTATGGCTATCTCCTCCAAATGCATATGTTTCAGTTCTTCTATATTTTCTTGGTCAAAGATAGTTAGGCACAATGTCTGTTTTACTGCTTCAGCTGTTGGAGTTTGCTGACTTTGGATTGTTGTTTGTTGTTGGTGGTGATCCATGACATCCTCATCTATATTTATGTCTGAAAACTCCTGCTGTAAGGTGAGGAAATTATTAATTTGTACATCATTTTCAAACACTTGCCAGTCTTTGATATTGTCAGGGACAGCCAGACTGTGCTTTATTTCAGCAGTGAAATGGTGATTGGGGCCAAAAGGAAACTTGCAGGTGCTAGCAAAGGTGGCTAGGCTGTGTGCATGTACGTTGTGGTTTCTGTGAATCTTAGTAAGCTGGAATTCGGTGAAGGAATCAAGTATGTCTGTGGCAGCAAACCTGTAAGCTCTTAACCTATTGTCATTTGTGACAAAGTTTCCTTTCACTTGTTGTATGATCAGGTTAGAGTCTCCTAAAATTGAGACTCTTGTAGCTCCCAAGGATTTGATCAGTTTAAGGCCTAAGAGGAGGGCTTCGTATTCTACCATATTGTTGGTACATCTAAAATTCAGTCTGTAGGCATGACCCTCTGCATGGTTTTCATGTGTGTTGTGAATCCATACTCCTGCCACTGCTCCTAACTTATTAACTGAACCATCAAACTCTATATACCATGTGATTTCCTGCTTGTGGCTAGTATCAAGAGTTTGAGTCATTTTAGGATTGGGCGGACTCAAGCTTTGAATTTGAGGAATTTGTTCTTGTATACTAGTTGTATTGTCTGCTCTGTCCTTCTCATGAGTATGGGTAAGCAATTCCTCACTCATGTTTGTCTCTTGTTCTAAAGCTAAAGGCTTATTATCAGTTAGAGGAGGACTTTCATCATTAAATAGAATAAAAGAGTCCATATCAAAATGGATTGAGTAAATGGGGAAGTTTTGAAGCTTTTAATCACTACTCACCACATATTTCATCAAAGTTTCTCTATACAGTCTCTTTGGTTGCCCAAAGACTGAAATAGTGGCATAGGACATGTCTAATTGCAAAGATCCCTCGAGTTTGGCCCCCCAAGATCTTGATAACAACATGCCATATTTTGGTGGAATGTCAGTTACCACCACATCCATCAAGATTGTTTTGTTTGGGTATTGGACTAAAGAGACACACAAATCTTTGATTAGGCCTAAACACTTGACCTGACTGGAATCAAATGAGAATAACTCTTTATATGGTCTTGTGATATCCAAATTTAGTTTCTCCATTACATACTTGGGCATTAAGTTGTGTGAAGCTCCTGAATCAAACATTTCATTGTGTAAGACTTTATCATGGATATGTAAACTGACATAAAAGGGCAGGACACCCCCATTTACTATTTTTTCATCAACGTCTGGACCAAAAAGTAATTCAGGCGTATCATCTAAGAAATTAACATCGTCCCTATTCTCTCGTATTTGTAGCGACCTTTTGATTTGTTGTTTGTATACATCATGTTTAGCGAGCTCAGAGAGAGGGACATATATTTTTAACTTGTTTATTTCAGCCTCCAAATCAAATGGTTTTTCTTATTGGGTTTTGGTATTGTAACTGTTAGATTTTCCTTGTTCAACTATGTTTTCAGCGACTTTCTCTTGATTATCAGCTTTGTCTTGGAGTATTGTTGTATTGGAAGCGTTTAGAGGAGTGCTATTTGAATCCTTTTTTAAGGGAGGGGATACTAATGGATGTTTGTATGAAGGGTGGTTCTCCGTTATATCCTCTACTACCACTTTCTTTGGGTTTTGGCCTTTTCCCTCAGCAGGTTCTATAAAGGTAGTTTTTTCTTTTATTTTCTTTGGCTGTTTAGTATCCTTTGTTTTGAAAAATTCTGGAACCTCTATGGTCCTACTTCTCAACTTTTATTGCTTACAAACTTCATATACAGCCGCATCATAACCTTCTCTAAAGTTGAATCACTTGCCAGATTTGGTTTGAATTTGTTTAAATTATTGGGCTTCTTGGTCATCTTGAGTTAGAAAGACATGTTCTTCACTATCTAGGCCCATTAGGTTGATGTGGGGGTCTTTTGTTGGTTCACCAGAGGTTGAGACCTCTGCATAATTTTCTTGAAATGGGGGTCTGATATTCTGGTCAGGGCCAGTCCTCCCTGCATTTTGGTTCAGATTTTTTCTAAAATTAGGATTCCTGGCTGTATTGCTCGTTTGCCCTTCCCAGGATGATTTTCTTTCAATGGTCTCTACCTGGTCTCCCAATCTGTCCATACCTTTGATGATTTCATCTAATTTTTTCTCAAATGCTGAAGGTTCTTCTTTGAAAGTTGTTCTTCTTTCTGTTCTTGCTCGATTTCGTTTAGCGATCAAGTTTGCTTCCACACTAACAGCGATATTCTGCATGTCTACTAAGTTTAGTGGAGCTCTTTCCCTTAATTGATAGGCCATGTCTAATTCAAATCCGTCAGGGAATTTGATCAAGGCCAAGTCAGGTGGGGGTCTAAGGTTTTGTGGTATGGCATTATATGTATTATTAAACCTAGCACAATAATCCTGAACAGTCTCTTGTGGGCCCCTTTTTAAATTGTTATACTCAGTTAATATATGTAAAGGGTCTTTCTTCTTTTCCCATCTGTTTAATAAAACTTGACATAGGGCCTCGGGATCAGAAATAGAATTTGGAGCAAGAGATCTAAACCAGGTCCTAACATCACCAGTTAGACTTTGGACAAAGATCTTCATCCTCACTCTGTCATCATCAATTTCATAATTTTCAAAATAGTCCTGCATCTTCTTAGTGTGCATTTGGGTCGTATAGGAACCAGTACCATCAATATAAGTGATCTTACTTTGATAATCCTGAGGCAGAGCCCCTGGATTTGCAAGTAATTGTAAGGGAGCATATCTATTGGCCATATTTGGAGGAACAACTGGGACAACAGGAACAACTGGAACAACTGGAACAGAACCAACAACAGTGGTATTGGGAGTAGTATTCAAAGTAACTAGAGGGGTGGAAGAGGTGCTTGGAGAGGTAGACGGTGAACTTGGGGAAACATAATTTTAACGAAATAAAACCTTGACAGGGGTTGGAACATAGCCTGGTTGAATTGTTTCAGGACTAAACTCAGCATAGTGTTCTGGTTGCCCTTTTTTCCTAAGGGCCTTAGGTATTAGGTTGGGATTTTCAAAAACAGCTAGGGGATCTGGGTCAGGATTTGACCTAGTGTAACGGGTCTTTCTCTTTGGAGCCAGCTTCTGAACCTCTTTTTAGTGTTTTCTAGGAATAGTTGTGGTTGTTTTTAGAAAGAGACTGGTCCAACTTTGGGACAACTGTTTGGAACTTAGGACTGGATAAAATTTTGCCTAAAGCAGCTTCTATGTACTCTTGCATGCAAAGCAAAAGCATTTTCAAAGGCTTCCTGGCTGTCATTCAGATTTTATCTTTAGTATTAAGGAGTAGAGAGTAGTTTTGGAAATACGTTCGAGGTTCCCCAGTGGAGTCGCCATTATGTTATCACTCAGGTTGTTCCCTTTGACTCCCAAGGGAATACGGCCGAGGTAACCACAAACCAATCTTTGGACTGTAGGTCCTAGACTACCGACAGTCAGAGCGGGCTCTCTCTTTGAGATTTAGCTTTGTTTAAAGGGGGATTTTAGGCTAGTTATGGGTTTCTTTTATGTTTTGTTTAAGTTTTGGAGGGATGGTTGATTTTAATCAAGCAGAGGTGACACACAAAGTATAAGAATTTCAAACCATTGGGCATGCGGTCATGGAGTTAGACTGTTGGTGTGCTTTCTTGGCCACAAGGGGACTATGGAGCAGGAAAGCTATACATGCAACAATATTTAGGTGAAATAAGAATGAAATGAGGGTTAAGGAATGCGAGGCAATTAAGAACCTCTCTTTCGACTTAATCAGAGGGAAGGCGAATGAGCTCTATCTAGGAGCAGTCAAGGATTCCTAGATAACTGTCATGCATGGGTAAATTAGGGGAAATATGAGCCAAAAGGAATTCACATTTATATCTAATTCAGAGGAAAACATATAGAAACAACAGAAATTGAGCATAGAGTGCAATTAAGTAAATTATAGGCTATTCATCTTTCCTGTTATTTAGACAATGATGCAATGAAAACATGTACAATGAAATATAATGAGAAAACACTTATTGTTCCATGTAGCAGCACGAGAATTCCACAATCACTCTTCAACCGGTTAAACACAGCAAACAATCATTGCTCCAATCCTTTCTGCAGTCTTTGATTAAATAAAATATCAAATATACAGTGCAATTCTCTGAAGAATCGTTTCATCAACCAACCCCTAATACATCTCTTTTACCAGTATATATAGGAGTTTTTTTACAAAATATCCCACAGGGAAATATCTGTTCATTAATATATCCATCTACTTCTAACAAAAATTCATAACGATTTATGGGAAAATCAAGCAGCAATAAGTGAGGCATTTAAAGCTCTTTACTCATTGCGGTAGGTGTTCGGTGTGCTGTTGACCCTTCGGCTCTGGCTGGTGGTGGGCGACCGCCTCCATGAAATGTTGTCCTGTAGCGCTATCCCGTGACACCTGTTCTGCGCTTTTGAATATCAACGCGCATTTCTCCCTTTGTTAATTTGAATCTTATGGTAGCTGAGCTACATGCTACCATTCCCTTATGCAGTCAAAAAATAGAAATAGATTCAAATGATTTTAAAAATATGAAGCAGACTTTGCCACCAACCCTCAGTTGGCAACTGGTGTTTCCTTAAATTGTATAGTGTTTCATCAACTTCGATGTAGGTATAATAATTAGGCCAAACTGGAAAAAGGTGTGCTACCTCATGCTCTATGTAAAATAAATTCTCCAGCTTGTCATATAAACTCTACCCTGTGGGAGGGACTGCTTCTTCTGTGTTGCTGGATGATGTTATTACTTGATTCTGTATAAAAGCACTCAGTCTGTTTGCATATTGTTCCTGCTTTAATAACCTTCCAGCACTGGTGACCAGGTTGGGTAAACCTTTGGTTTGCAAATTTGTAAGCCTCTGTCTAAAGGCATTTACCTCTATCTGTATTTCCTGGCACTTCCTTTCTATGGTCTGGACAAAATTCCTCATTGTCAGCAATTTTTTGGCTTTTATTATAGCCTTTGTCCTGTTCTGGATGTTTAATACTGCCAGCTGGTCACCATTACTGGTATTCAAAAAGTGAATTAACCGAGTAGCTTGTTCAGGCTTATTTGCTAGTAATTTCCTCACTTTATGGGTTTCAAGCTGAGCCACAGTCATCAGTTCTACTTGGTCAAACATGGTTTGTATTCTTGTCCATTGTTTGGCCAGAGATTGGCCAATTTTATTCCACCAAATAGTTTTTATCTCAGTCACAGTCCTATGGAGAGTGAGATCCTTCTCCAAAGCCTTTATCTTATTTTCCAGGGCCTTTACTTCCCTGGTTTTCTCAACAACTGTCATTTTTGATTTATCATAACTAGACTCAATCTTGGCTAGCTTTTCTTTTGTTTCCTTCATCTCTATCATTTGCAATTCAAGAGCCTTAATCTCGTTCATCATGGTCTCCATGCTCAAGCTGGCCTCTTGCACTACTGCTGTTGAACCTGGGGGAGGTGCTGCTGAAGTGATTGTTGTTGAAGGAGCAGTGATTGTCAGAGCTGCTACTACTGAAGCATTTTGTGATGGTTGAGGGGTCAGCTCTGGCTTTTTCCCTCGTTGAGCTTCCTCCAATGCTTTCTCCATTTTCATTATCCTTTCATTCATCTTCATAAGTGGACTTACCACATCTTCTGCCTCTTGTTGCTGGGCTACTTCTGCAATTTGAGGATGGATGGTGATGGGCAGCTTCACTTTTTTTCTCAACGCTGCTATGTCTTCTTCATTTTTCTTAATCAAGGCTTGCGTACCTTTGGGATCTTTGGGATTATGTCCCAACTCTATGATGATCTCCTCCAAGGATTTTATCCTATTATCCTTCGCCAATGACGGGGCCTTTTCCAGTTCTAACTGGGCAGAAGTGTTGTATAGTGAGTTCTGCAATCTGTGGGCCAAAAGAGCCTTATCTGCCAATGTAGAATACACCATTTCTCCAGTCTGCTTATGCAATTCAATCTGGTCAAGAGGATGTATATCTTCTACTAGTACCTCAAGATTAGTTCTAATGTAATCTGCAGCTAATTGTGGTTGTTGTGTAGTAGGCCTTAAGTGACTGAGTGTCATCTTCCCTGCTTCTATATCATAGGCTACCATTAGCCTCTGCTGATTTGTTCTTGCCATTCTCATTAAGTGGTTGTAAAGCTGGAACCTTATTGGCTCGTTCCTAGCTTTAATCTCTGTGAATGCCTTCTTTATGTCCGAACTTCTTTGGGTTTGCTGTTTGGAGGATGAAACCTCCCCACCTGGTTGTCTCTCTTGCTCCTGCTGAAAGGAGCTGGCCGATGTTTCCAAAATAGGAGGGATCTGCTGTTCAGAAGTCCCCTCACCCATGATGTTTCTAATGGTCTCTTACGTGAATTCCTCCTCAACATAGGGTTTTAGTCTCTGCCTTTTTTATACTTGCTAGTCCATAAGTGTCCCTGTGGGTGTCTCATCTATTTTGTCCCTCTTCTTAGCTCTCTCCTCATTGTGAGGAGTTTGCAGCACAGGGATTTCAGGTGCTCCTCTTTGTGTTAAAAGGGCTTTTCTCTAGACCATTTTATGCATTTGAGGATGGTTGCTCCTCCATTGTGCTTTGTTGTTCAGAATGTTCAATTTCTTTTCCCTTGTCTGATGATGATATGGCCTCTTTAGTAGGCTGCCATGAAGTAGCAGTTGATGTGCTTGCTCCCACTGGTTGAGGCTATGCAAAGGTGACCTGTGCAACGTAATCCAGGTCAATTCCTTTCTCAATTTCTTTCATGTCTCTCTCTAATTTTTCCTCTTCAGTGAGCTCTTCATCATCTATGGTGCCTTCTACCCATTTTGGTTGATTTGCATATTGTTCAACGTGGGGGAGTAGCTGGTGCACATACCCTGAAAGCCTATGTTTGATTCTTCTATGGCTTATGAAGTGTTCAGGGTCATATGGTGCCCAGTAGAAGCTTTGTTTCAGCATGAGTTCTTGTCCTAGCATGGTGTCTGTGTCTTTCCATGCTTCTTCACTTTTATTGAAAACAAAGGGACCCAATTGGTGTTTGATTTTTAGTTGTGCCTTCTTGTTTTTTCCATGGAAATGGGTTAAGTCTACATGACTAAATTTCCTGAAATATTCCAAGGAAAAAAGTCATAGGGACATATCTAGGAAGCTTGTAGGGAGACAACTCGCACCCATAAATTCTGATTACTATGTGGTTTTGGTAGAAATACCAATCACCAATGTTGTCGCCTTTAGAAAGATGCATGATCCTCTGCATTTCAACATTAAGCCTGGTAGGAGGAGTCAGCATCAATAGGCAAGTAGAAGGGTAAATGAATAGGTCAATAAACTCACAATATGTGTATGGAGAATGGTGGACTTCATGGAAAACTAATGTCCAATAAACCACCGACCTCCTCTCTCCCTTTGGGTCTAATCTTCTGAGCGGAACCTTGAAACTATCTGGGTGATAGTAGAGCAGCAAGTGGTATATATAAGAAGTGTATTTAAACAATTTTTCTCTCTCCATCATCATGAATTGTTCATGTATTTTGTTAGCTATGAATGTGGCATAGTCATATATAATAGCAGGGGGCTGCCCTGGGGTGAATATGGTTAGGAGAAAGAATACAGTGTCATCCACAAATTCTCCTGTTTTTCATCCTAGGATTTAAGAAATCATGTCCACCATGAGCTGGCCTGTTTCATTGAATGAAACTTGATGATGGGGAGGAGGATGATCATATTGGCATTCTGGCTTCATAAATAGTTGGCCAACTCTTGATATTTCTGCATTGGAGAGCCTTGCACCCTGATCCACCAAGAGTTTCATTGTGAGGGGACCTAGAGTCTGAGGAGGCTCGAAGTTCAACATCTCATTTATAGCTTGAGGAGTGATATGGAAGAGCACAAACCAATCTAGCCTGAGAATTGCCCTCAGAGTGGGTTCATAGTGTGCATGGCATAGGTGAATGAAATCAGGTAGCACATTGACTTCTCGCAAGTAATAGCGGGGCATGCTGGATTGCCAAATCCCCAAAACATCAGTGTTATTCCTGTGGTTGTGCTTGAATTGTCCCACAGCTTTGAGGTGAGTAGTAAGGCCCATCATATCTCTAATATGAAAGTCTTTGTCTACTAATGGTAGCCACTCTAAGTCCATATGTGGAGCATTTAAGGGGGCAATGTTCAAGGCTACTAGAGTCTCCATATTTGATAGTGCTGGTACGGATGGCAGTGTAGGTATCAAACAACAATAGGAAATAGAGTCTAAGCTCAGAGGGTATTATCAACAGTCTGAAACTGACCTTCTTTCCCAAACCTATTTTTGTGCATTCAGCTTATGATGAATGGCGGATTTACAACCCTTTGACTGGGTTCTTCACACATAACTGTTGAATTACAGGCTTTGTGGACTGAACGCTGAGGGAAGTGGAGTTGGATTTCGTCCAAAGGGGCATAAGTCTACAAAGGGAGAGGGAAACTGAGGGTTTCCTTTTAGGAAAATAGGTTGCACCTGACCGGAATAGGGAGCTCGGCTGAATTGACTCCAAATTTGAGTGATTCGTGAAATTTGTGAGTGAATACAGATGGACGCAGTATTGGAATAGTTCGTTTGCAGAGGGGATTAGCTTGAAATTTTCAAGATTGCTGTGAATTACCAGCCTAAATAAGAAATTCCGAACAGGGGAGGATTGGTGGGAATGCTTAATGGAGAAAAATGTAGCTACCTTCGGCAATTTTGAATAGAGAAGAGAAAAACAGGGCTTTTAGGTGAAATGTGGATAAATACCTCTTTACAGGGCACTGAGGGCACTTGGGCAGGTGGAGTTTGAGCTCTGAGTGTTGCTATTGCGCCGGTTTACAGGTTGACAGTCTTGCAGAAGCTCCGGGAGTGACAAATAGTGAAAACAATGCATGCACGTTGTTTACCCAGCGAACACAAAAATAAACCAAAATAGTCATTTTCCCGACTTTTAACCGAATTTCAGAAATTTGGCGCTTTTTGGCGCTTTCCTTGGATGACGTCATCATGACGTATTTTTTGTCGGGTAGCGGGTACGGAGATGACGTGATGGTTGACGTGGATGATGATGTCAGCATGACACGATGGCAGAGGGATGACATCAGCGGGTCACGTGGCACAGGTATAGTGCAATGGCAGGTGACGTGGCAGCAATGTGGCGGTAATGTGGCGGCAACGTCATACAATGATGTAAGAAACAGGGGAAGGAGGTAAGCGGTTTGCATCGGACCACTTTTGGTACGGGGGCGGTATGCGTCCGGGGCAGCCCGATGCAATAGGCAGCCGACAATTGTCCTGGTGTACGACGATGAAACTGTCGACCATTGGGTACTATCGTGCTACGATGAAGGGGCGCTCAATATGTATGAGGGCCATCGGATCTAGGAGAGCTTATCCGATGGTGGACGGGAAGGAAAAACGCTCGGGTTTTAGCAGAACAGCGTGCCCGATAGTCGGAAATTTTTACGCTTGCGGGCGGGTTAAAACCTTATGATTTGAACTTAAATGCACTCAGAATTTGGCTGTTTTTATCGACCAAATGTTAATAAAATTCCAATAATGTGTGTGAGGTGGGGGCTGAACATAGCTATTTATCTAACGGGGTGTTAAATAAATTCTAAGGGTAGGTGGACGCGGATAGGCTAATACTAGATCCCAAACAAACCTAATATTTCTCGACTTTGGCTATTAGGCTATAATTGCCATGGGAATGAATATTTAGTATTTTTGGGGTTTTTTATATATTTTTTTGTAGAATAGGGATGGGAGAGTAGTTAGGCAGCTACATAATAGAATTAGGAGTTAATATGACTTGGTGAAGTGGAAATGCAGGGGAATGATGAATTTGTGTAGAGATTATTTTTACACAAGAAATGTGGCTTCTTTTCAGCAAGTCAACTTCAGAAGTCAACTTGGTTCTTAGCCAGAATGGAGTGTAAATGGACTTTTTGGGCAGATCCCCAAGTCCATGAGGGGATTTTAGTGAATGATTTCTCAGGGGATGAAGGGGGATTTAGACATGCTTCCAAACCTTGCCGTCCAATAGTGCCCTGTTAGTCTTGCTTCCAATGAGATGAGCTTTCTTTATTTAGGTCAACACTGAGGATGATCTTGCTTCTACATCCTAGGCTACCTACCCAGCCTAATATCCCTAGCATTTTTTGTTTCTTTAGGAAGGGTGCATTTAGATTTGCAGACCCTGATTGCCTTTTTTCTTTTATAACTGCCCTCCTATCTAGAAACTACCCTTATTTCTTCCAAGGGCCCAGGTTAAGCAGTTGGGCTCCTTAATTCTCTACCTAGCCAATGATCTGCTAAGTTTAAATAGTTTGGACAAATTTTCTTTCTCTATCTTCTAAAACAAGCAATTTAAACCTAGGGAGGCTAGGATTAAGCTGTTTGGCCCTCCCTTAAATGTGAAATTCTTTAAAAATGGAACTTTTGCAGCATGAAAAGGATGAACATTTTTGGCACTTCCACTATCAATCATGAAAAATGAAACCTATTGGTATAGGAGGCTAACACCGTGGTCGTAACTTGGTCTTATGATCTCCATTTGGCGTGTACGATACCTTCTTATAAAGTTCTCTCCAAGAACCACAATGTTTGTGGTAGTCCCATAGTGATAGGCCTATGACTACGAGCCTGCTACAAATCTAAAAAAACATCGTTAACGAGGTCAAAATAACTCTAGAAGTTTAGGATCTGAAAAATTGCCAAAAATAGTAAATTGTGCTATAATCAAGAAAAGTGATGAAACCAACTTGAGGTCCAGGTGGAATAGGAGGGTGGTCACCAATATCCACCTAAATGACTATAATTGTTTCCCTTATTTTGATATAAAATTTCTTTATGTGTTTTCTTCTTCTCTCTCGAGTTTCAAGATTTTTAGATCTTAGCCCCTAGATCGAGATCAATTATATCAAAGTGGGTTATGACTCCATGACAATTAGGGTTACTATGCCAGGGGTTAGGTAAGATCCTAATTAGAAGGAGATGGATGTACTTCTACACCATTGGTCTATAATTACTCTTAGGACATGGGTCCCAGAGGAAATTTAAGTGACAACAATCTTCCTATGAGTCTTTTGGGTATAGCATTAACAGGCAAACAAAAATGGTTTAAGCTCCTCATCTATGCTAGAGGATTTTTCTTTGGGTATTTTTTGAATGTAATTTATTATGAATATATGTATAACATACTACAATTTAGCTATGGATGCTATTTCACCTTTATACAAGAATTTGTGTATACGGTGCTTAAGTATATACATTAGTAACTTTAAAACAAGGCATATACAAAATCCCTAGAAAACATACGTAACCTCTCTGTTATACTCATGGAATCACATGAGATCTCTATTGTTTCTTAATTATCATGCCCAAATCATGTTCAAGTATACCAAGGTTTTACTTGTTAGGATTATGGGAGCCTTCATACCAAGCTTAAGGTGAAAGTATACAGAGGAAGAATAGAACCAATATTCAATTATAAGAGAAAGAAGGGTAGAATTATCTTATAAAGATAATGAGAGTAGACATCATACATAGCGTAAAAATGAAGCTATGGGAGAATACTTGCAAGAAACTACTATTGAAGAGAGTAAGACAAAGCTGGTCAATGAAGATATCTAAATGAACGATGAAAGGGACGAAGAATATCATTGAGATGTAAAGTTGATGGAATTTAATGGAGAAATCAAATTGATGAAGAGGTTGTTAGGAGAACCTAACAATGAAATTTTATTTCATTCAAAGAAAGGGATGATGGGATGTACAAGAAGGTTCCAACATGCGGAATGAGGGATGGCAACCTCACAAATGTAGTCTTTAATGAAGTATTGATAATGTTAGAAGGAAGGCACAAAGATTGTAGACAAGAAGAATGAGGAGGAAGACATCAATAAGTGTCACCAATAGGTTGTGAAAGAATAATTAGAGGTTCAAAAGGAGACTAGTGCACATTGACATCAAAATACATTTTTGCAGACTATAGTGAGGTGAAGAAAACAATAATTCTTTTGATTGATGGTAATATTTAGAGATTTAATATTTTTTGCAGTAGATTTAACTCATGCACAAATATAGGTTTGGGAAGTGAAAGTCAATTTTTCTTGAATAATCCATGTATAAGGAAGTCAAGCACCTTACCCATCTTTGAATAAATTTTTGGTGATAAAGAATGGAAGCTAAGAGATTACAAGAATAGTAGGATGGAAATTAAAACCATAAAGTTTTTGAATTTTGAAGCAAAGATACAACTAAGCAATGATAGCATCATGAACTAGCCAAGGAGTAAGCTAAACATTCAAGTTGATGTGTTGTACATGTTAATGGAGATATTTAATATAAGATAATACATCAATAGACCAGTGGAGTATGGAACGTTGGGAATTTGGGAAGAACATCAACAAATCAACAACTATCAGAAGTCAAGGGGACAAAATCAATGAGGGAATTCAACATTGGGACAAAATTTGTTAGCAAGGAAATTGGATAACAAAAAATGAAAGTTTGGGATCATAGGAGGTGTCAAAAATCACCAGCAACTAGACTAAAAAGAAGCCAAACATGTGGACAACAACAAAATAAAGTTTGGGATCCAGGAGGACTTCAATGGAGGCACATGATGAGGAGGTTATAATGATTTAGCTGTTGGAGACTCTGCTCAGACTATTTAACATGCTAAGATAGATCTATTTCTTCAACTTGTCCTGATGATGAACCACACTGGTTGGTTCGAAACGCGTCGACAAATGTCTGTCCACATGTGATTTATGCCGAAGTTATTCTTTCAACTATTATGGATCACAGAAGCCTCAATTCAACTAATTATTTTTCCTTCGGAGTGTGATACAAGAGCATAAACCCAAGTCATGTCATGTGTTTCCTAGACCTAAAGGGGTATCTGAATTTCCTAAAGGGAGTATATTACCTCAATCTCCTTTTTTATAAATTAGAATGATGAATCTATCATGTAAATACAAGTGTCCTAGTTCTGGAAAGGGAATTTGTTAGTTGTAAGTTATATTGAAGTGTCCCTATGGGACATAAGAAAAAATTGTATTAGGTGGAGGGGCATCGGTTTCTAGAAAGGACTACATATGTAAAAACATGAATGGATTGTATTTTTATGGATTACATAACATAATATATATTTTATTAGTTAGGGATACAAGCTAGTAGAGTAGGGAAGTATAGAGGAGAGAAAAATGGACAAGAGAGGTTAAGAATGTTGGGTTGTGTTATATTATTTCCATGACTAGCCCATGTGCGGGGGGGGTTACAAGGGGGAATACTGTCACGTGGAATGAGTCGATATTGCGAACAAGATAGACCTTCCTAGAATCTAAAGAAGACCTAATGACAAGCAAACCAACCAGACACTATCTTTCTCTAAATGTGCTTTTATAAATAATGGCAAACAAGTGTGTTAAGGCCTACCTTATGTCCAACGCAAGTTTGGGGATGCCCTCGCTCCTTTGATCCAAATGAGCTCCTTTGTCGCGAACCTGCAAACACAAACAAGGCAAACAAATTAAATAGCACTTGAATAACCAGTATTATAAAACATATTTAACATGAAAGTCAAGGAGTCCATGAAACAAATAACATAAGATACTTGTTGAGAAAAATGAGCTTGATTATATTAATTCAAAAGAAGAAGAACTTTACAACCTTTGCCTTGACGCTGTACAAGCTCCTCCCAGGGTCCAACAAGAAGTCTCCTCTACTTTCACAAGCTTCACTCACTCCCCAATAAAGCCAAAAAGGTATGTGATCTCTCCTCTTAAGCTCAAATAGGAATTCTTGATTTCACCAGCATTTACCCTAAAAAATGTTCAGCTTCTAACCTCCCTAGCCACTAACCCAATGCCTCAATTTATAGTGCAATGGAGGGAAGTTACTAGGTCCTCCTTCAAAGGGATAGAATCCTCCTTCAAAGGGATAGCTCCTTCTAACAAGGGATTAGCTCCTTCTCTTTTGGGATGCATGAACCACTTTGGAGCGAACAATCCACGTCAAAATTCCTTCTAGAAACATCTAGAATTAACCCAAAGTGAGTTTTTTAAGATAAAAATTGTGCCTTTTGACTTTCACAGGGGTACGCACCCTCCCCTTTACATACAGAGCATATAATTACGCAGGTATTCTGAACAAAAGGTGCGGGCCCGCAGGTAAAAGTGAGAGAAAGTGCAGAACCAGAGTTACATTGCTTTTTTGATGTCTTTCTCTCATTTCCAGAGCTTGTTTTGAAGAGCTGAGGTCTGAGACTTTCTTAGGAGGCTGGTATAGGTGGTGATAGACCTATACTGACTGCAAATAATCAAGGTGATGATATTTTTGTGTAACACTATGAAAGGAATTGCAAGTGTGAGTAGAATCTGAAATAATATTACACACGAAAAAGAATGCTTTAATCAACTAAATCTTACAAATAGAAAGAAACTCTTAAAAAAAAAAAAACTTTGAAAGTGAAGCAAACTTTCTTCAGTCAAAAGAGTTTTTCATGTAAACAAATATAACTTGAAATGGTTCACTTTAATATTCTAGATTACTTCTAGTCTTCTCCCTTAAATTGTGAAGTGTAAATACAAATTGAGATATGCAACAATGTTCTCTTCTATTCCTTGAAGTTATATTTAATCTTTAAGAATTCAACTTTTAGTATTAGAGACAAACACTTGCTTTGTAGAAATAGATTAAATCATGTAAAAGGAAAAGAATGAAACATTCACTGTAAATGAACTAGCGAGCAATAGTGCAAGATCCTGCATACATTAGTGCAGGAAGGATCTCATCTGCATGATCCAAGCAAAAGCAAATCAACAAAGAAATTATATGAAACATTTAATTTAACTTCCACACAATGGATCCATTCACACTTAACTACTTAATGGAATAAATCAGAATTCATAGCCAAGCACAAAATTTGAGATTCAAATCACACTACTGTAAATGAATAAAGTTAAGACACCTTTTAAGATAACAAGCAAGAGGGTAAAAGAGCTAGGTTGGCTGGGCCCTCGCCAACTAGCTCGTTTCCCATTTTAGGAAATGAAAACCTTCAACACATTATCGATACATCAATGAAGAATTACACGTAGAATGAAAAGGCCATGGTGCAGCTCCTTGTATTAATTTCGATCAACAAATTTACATGAGAGTTCAAGTCCAGCCCAAAACGAGGGTGACAACGAAATTACAAATAAAAAAAAATTACAATGATCTGCTATCATTTTCGCTTTCTAGCTAGTTCTATCTGAAATCTACATTTTATACAACCCTTTGGCCTTTGGTCGTAACCAAAAATTATAGTCATTCCAAGTCAAGCCTTTCAGATGAAACAAAAATAACAAACAAAATTACAACTTAAGTCGATGGTTATAATAAAGTGTGAACTATTCATGGCCGCAGACTAATCTCTGGCCATATCCCTGACTGTCCTCCAGTTTCATTTCAACTCTAGATAACCACAACTGAACTGGATAATGTGGACCAAGATGCCCGTGTGGAGTGATCGACTGTTACGGAGATCACATAATGGATAGTTGTTGGCGGTGTAGGAATATTCCTACACTAGATCAAGCTAGCATAATGATTAATATGTTAGCTTTATCAAATACTTTGGGAATGTAAATATAAATAACAAGAAACCTTTAAAGGCACAAAATCTACTTAAAATAATTAATTAAGCACTTAATAAAGCTTACACATGAAATATGAAGTTTATGTAGGAATAGATAGTATTCTTGTACTAGTGCAGGAATGAGGAGATTTATGTAGAAAAATAGAGGTTAATGGTTGTGGTTTTGTGATAGGAAGGGGATAAAAATGGGGCATTTTGGCCTACCAACAAAAATATTTCATTTTTATCATTTAGTTGCATTATAGGAATTCAGGTGACATCGTTGAGCCATCAAATTGAAACTTAATTCAAGATAAACTTAAAATTTATCTGAATCAACCTAAGGAGAATTTGTAACATAACGCAAATATCTAGAGGTCTAGGCTAGAGACATGTTCTGGCATCTTTAAACACATCAGTTGTCATTAACTTCCTGCATTATATCCTAGGGGTGCAATCTCATCCCAATATGGAAGTATATTGAAGGTTCTCCAGTACTTTTAGGTATATAGGAGGCACTTGAGTATGGTAAGTATATAAGGACACTCTCATCAAATAGTTATGCATTAGACAGTGCTAACACGAACTTGTGCTTCTCGCACCGTCGAGTATATATTGGGAGACCCCACTATGTTTCTATCCTTTAGCCATAGATAATTGAGTCAGCCGCCTTGTAAACATGATACATTGAACACAACATTTGGGGAGATCGGTTGTCGTACATCAAGTCCTTGGTTTCGGCTAAGGTTTATATAATGGTTCATAGATACTTGGTAACCCTCTTGCCTAGCCTTACCCATTTTAATTTATTTGTTATTTTGTGTCATAAAATTAATTTCCAATGATAACATGTCGAACCCATGCAATTTCTTCTTGGCCTCACCTTGAGTAATTCCTTGTAAATTTTAATTTTAATCAGCCTTCAACAAATCATCTCTTTTCCTTCTTCTCTTCATAGAAAGTAATGGTGGCTCAACCATTAAGTTCACCTCACAGTTCCCCTTCGTTGCCTGATACTGAAGGGTCTTCACAAGGAGTTCACCTAGAACTTTCGCAGTCACTTGAAGCTTAAGGCTTTGAACTTGGAATTGTCCCAAGCATCCAACCCCTTGCTTCTCATCTTGCACCTCAAGATTCATCATCATCTCAGGAGTCTGATAAAAAAACCCCTAAGAGTCCACAAAGGTTTGTTTTATGCCCTCTGAATCCTTTATTTGATCCATTTGTAATATCTCCTCAACATCCTTATAGTTTGTACGATCGACCAAGCGTTACTATGGAGTTATCTCCTCGTACGTCTCAAATTCCTCCTCGCTAACTGTTTCCACCTATGGATTCAAAAGGTGAGATTCCAAAATCTCCTCGAGGTCCTCCGGAAGTCTTTGTGACTCACACTCCTAATGTTGATAATGAGTCTGAATATGACTTTCCTCTAGAAGGCTTTCCTTTTATAGGAAGAGTTCCATCTCAACCACCTCCTGAAAATAGTGGGCCTATGCATCCACATGGTTATACAACCTTGGCTCAATTAGTTTCACGAACTCCTAGTGCTTCTTCTTTATACCAAAATCCTATTTGGTTGTCAAATGCTATGCCTCCTTTTGGTCTGTTTATTCCTAATGTGACCTCTCACATACCTATGAAAACTGTCGTTACTTCAATTCCGATTCAACTAACGATTTCATCACAGCCGTTACCGTCATTTCAACCTTCCATTCTGGTGCAACCAACTGTTTCATTTTATATGTCTGTAAGTTCCTTAGTCCCTCCATCAAGTGGAAAAAATGTAAAACTGGCTCATTCACAGCCTAGGAGAAAAAATCCAAACCTTCCTCTTGTGTCAAGTGGAACCCATGTGAGTGGATCACAACCTTACATGGTTGGAGTAAATCAACCCAATATTAGTGGTATTCCTAATTCCGTTGATCCATCCGGGGTAGGTAATATCTAGTATCAACAGCCTTACATGGCCCAGATACCCCTCCAATAGTCTTATATTCCATATGGTTCAAAAGAACTACAAAATGCTCCTTATATTCCACAAGAAGGTCCTCATGTGCAACCTGGTCAAAATTCTATTCCCGCTGCATATGGTCAAATCCCAGTTTGAACATACCAGTACCCATATGGAATCCCTCAAGTAAATGTTCAAAAATCGTTACTTCAACAAAAGAAACCTTTACAGTAGCAAGGGAAACCTTTGTAGCAGCAGGGGCAACCTTTGCAGCAGTTTCAACAACCTTTGTAACAACAAATGCATTTTGTCCAACAACCCAACCAACCCTTGTATCTGCAAGGTCAACCATTGCAGCAGCAAGTTCAACCATTACAGCAACAAGGTCAACCCTTGCAGAAGAAAGCATAACATGTGTATTAACAAGGCCAAACCTTGTAGACACAATGCCAGCCCCTACAACAACAGGGCCAACAACTTCATATCCAGGGTCAGCATGTGCATCAAGCTTACAATCAATATGCCGCACATAATGTTTATCCTCCTTATGGTTATCAACCACCTATGGTAGGTCAATGTCAACCCTACCCTAGGAAAAATCCACCTTATGGTCAAGGTACCCCTCAGTGGGGGAAAACGCAACCCCCCTATAGTCAAAATCCTCCACTTTAGGGGCAGAATCCTTACCAACAAGGTTGGAACCCGCAGACTAGGCCTTATCAAAGGCCTTACATGCCTTTTAACCCACAATTTTCATTTTTAGCTACATTAGAACTACCTGATGTCTCGAGGCTTACTACTGATCCAATTCTTCATTCGCCTTATTGGCCTCCAGTTCCCACTAAAATTCCAATTGATTGCCCCAAATTTGCAGGAAAAGCTAAATAAGACCCTCAGGCCCATGTGGTGACATATCACGTATGGTGTTCTTCTAATTCCTATGTTGATGATTATGTTCATCTCTGCCTCTTTCAGCAAACCTTGACAGGTGCTATTGTAAAGTGGTACATCGAGTTGTCTCAAGGTACCTATGCAGACTTCAACTCTTTGGCCATGGCCTTTCTCACCCACTTCCAGTTACCAGTTTGTTATGAAAATGGTACTCATTTTCTCACATCTCTAAAGTAGGATACCGTGACCCATATCTCTGATCACATCCATGAATGGAGACATAGGTGTCACCTCATCAAATTTGAAATCCATGATGATTTATTGACCGAATGGTTCACCAAGTCATTCATAAACAAAATCATTGCAGAAATAAAAATGGTTGGTTGTGTTACCGAAGACCACGCTATTACCCATGCCTAGTATTTGGATTTTGTTTATTCCCAATCTATCACACTATATGAAATGTTTCTTGATGCTCCAAGGTCATCTTCAAATCCAACATCTTCGAAGTCTCCTGATGTGCCACCTATTGATGGTATAATTGGATTAGTATCTCAAACTTCCACTAAAGCTTCTTCAAAGCAAAACTCTGTTTTGAATATTGATTCTAGTCATCCTTTGAAAAACCCATCGAATCTTAGTAAAACTTCTAATGTCAATGTCATTCAGTATACAATGGTAGATAAATCCTCAAAAGTTAAGAAGAAGGGTAAAGGTAAAGAAAAATATGATACCCTGAAACAGGATCCTCCTATGTCATCTGCTGATGATGCCTCCAAGTGAAAGCCGAAATATCCTTGCCTCATTTGTGAGGAAGATCATTATACCAAGGATTGTCCCTGATGTGCCGAAGTGAGTCGTTTATTGAAAGGGGCTCTTGCTATTTTGAAAGAGCCATTACCATCTTAGCAGACTTAGTTGGTAGACTAGCCACAATCCTCTTCCTCATCTTCTTCTCAGGTTTACATGATGATGGGTTCATTGCCTATCTTTGTAGCCACTCGATCGAAAGCTTATCAAACCCTTCAAAAGAAAATGGTGGAAAAAGAGGGCATTGATATACCTTCTACTTCCACTCCACCAAGTTCTGGTCCTCTCCATATTGAGAGACCTAATAATGAATATGTTATTCGACTGCCTCTTAAAGGTGTGCTTCAAAAGTCATCCTATAATCCGAACAATAGAGTTGATCAAAATTACATTATTGTTGAAGATTTAGCTTAAGGGCCTTCAGTGATGTCTACTTTTGGAAGTTCTCCAAACATGTCCAATGCAGCAGAAATCATTATTGTCTACTATAGGAGGCATCAATCTTGCTTATTCGAACTTTATTACTTTCAATATTGACAACCATGTTCCTCATCTTCGTCATCATATTTCATTTTTTATTCAAGTCATTACAAAAGGAATGACGATCCATTGGACTATCACTGATGAAGGTGCTTCCACATGCATCATGTTTGTTTTGTGTTGGAAAGCTATTGGCTCTCTGCCTCTTAACCAGTCCCCAAACAGAGGCCTTTTATGGTAGAGGCTCCTGTCTTTATGGTATTCTCATAAGTTCTACAATCACTTTGGAAGGGAATACTGTCGAGCTAGAAGTGGAATTTGTAGATGCAAATCTGAACTACAATGTTATACTCGGACGAAGTTGAACCCATGCCACGTTTTGTGTGGTTTCCTCTTTCTTCTGGGTTCTCTATTTTGCCCATGAAGGAAAAAATGTCACCATCAATCAATTGTCCTTTTCCTCTTCCAATGCCTCGAATGGAAACATCCCATATATGGGAAATATTGATAATTCATATGAGAGCGTGGGGGCAAGCCTTTTTACAGATTCTGCTTTAATGGGAACCTTTTCTCTCCCACCTCCGCATGTCACCTTGATCAACATGATATCTGTCTCTACTAACCCATGGATCATTCCTTCTCTGGATTAGGTTGGTTCGTTTCGTGACGCTATGCCACTAAGTCCCTTGGAACAAACTTATCATGAAATCGTCACGACTTCCGCAATTGCTTCATAAAGTGTTAGGTCCCTATAATACTAGTGTATTCCGTTATTATTATTGTCATTTATTATTATTGTTATGCCCATTTTGTCTCATATTTCTATTATTGTTCCCCATAGAAGCCCACTATTGTTATTGTTGTGCCCTTACATTATTATTGTTATGTCGGTTATGATTATATTGTGACCCCTTAGACTCCTATATATAGAAAGTAGGTCTTATCATTTGTATCATCCAATAATTGTTCATTTCTGTAATGTAAATGAGGTTTCCCTCTCGAACAGGCTGATTTTGAATTCTTTGATCTATATTTTCTTCTATTTTGTGAGTTGTTTGCATAACATTTGGTATGAGAGCTTTGGATTCTAGGGTTTCAATGCTTCAAATAGGTCATTGTGGAATTTTCGCTATAACTTTGTTTCTATGACATTTCAGAATTTGAAATTAAAACCCATTTGATCTGAAATCTTGATGCACCTTGCGTATGAATTTCAGATCTCGTCTCGCTATATTTTCGAAGATACGATCCAAGGAAGTTAGGCTTTTTGCAAGCTCTCGAATTATATTGCAAATAGGTGACCTTGGAAAAATCATCATAATTTTCTCTCTGATTATCATATTGCAATTTAGTAAAATGGTACAGAAATAAGACGGACTTTAGTTTTCTAGATATTGTTTCCTAGTCTGAAATTCAAAATTGGGACATTTGACACTTCATATAAGTTCGCTCTACTGAACCAGTCTATAATCAAGTCATCACGTGATATTTGGAATAATGCTTTCTTGGAGAATCCAATATTGATCAACCTTTTGGGGTTGGAAATAGGACTCAGATGGCTACCCCATAAGTAAATTTTAGACCTTAGAGATCAAAAATTACAGAGATACAATAGATGCAATATTGAGCTCCTACAAAGTGAAAAAAATGTGTGTAGTCTTTTTAAATTTTTGCATACGTTTCGTTGAAAATTTAGTTTGAAGGAATTCAAAGGGCATAATGAAGCATAATTATCAATAATTGATGCCCCGAAGAGAGAAAATAGAAACACCTAGTAAGCAACCTGAAAGCTCTAGCATGATTCAAGAAGAAGAGGAAGAAATGAAACATGATATATCAAAATTACAAGACCAAGTGCAACAAATTTCATTGTCACAAAAGGTAACAGAAGCTAAAATGGATGGTTTAAAGAAAGGCGTGGAAACTAAGATGAATGGTGTGGAATCTAATATGGATGGTTTACATGTAAAAATTGAAAATTTTAAGAAAGACATCGAAGGCTTGAAAGGAGGTGTGGAAACGTTGCTACAAGAAATGCTTCCTAATGGTGAAAAGGTAGTAGAGGAAACTCATGATGAGAACAAAATAAATGTTAGTAATAATTTCATAGACTCTAACATTGGATTGAAGACCCACCATGTTCCAAATATTGATATGAGGAAGTTTTATGGCAAAGATCCTGCAACATGGATACTACAGATGCAACAATATTTCGATCTCCATAATGTGCAAAACATACAAAAGGTGTGCATTGCGGCTTTATATTTGGAACCCAATCAGTTTGTATGGTATCGATGGCTTTTCTCTCGTAAAAAAATTGTCACTTGGGTAATTTTTACGAAAGAAATGATAACACATTACGAGGATACAAAAAGCAACACTCTTTCTAGCCAATTGATAAATCTCAAACAAAAGGGTTCAATGGTGGAGCACATTGAGGACTTCCAAAAATTGAATATAAGGGTGAAAGATATTCCAGAGGAGAATAGGATTCATGTGTTCATAGAGAATTTAAAGGATAACATCCAACATGAGGTTCACCTTTAGGAACCTGATTCATTAGAGAAGGCACTCAGGTTGGCAAGAAAAATTGAAAGAGAAATTATGGCAACAAGGAAGCCTACCAATCACAAATATAAAGATGGAAATGTTGTTTCCCCTAGCCTGCCATAACCTACAAGGTTGAAACCACGACAATTGGAAGAAAAAATAGAAAAAGGGCTTTGTTACAGTTGTGATAGAAAATACACTAAAGGTCATAAGTGTGCTGAGAAGAAATTATTTTACATAGATTGTGAAGAGGAAGAAGAAAATGAACAAGAAACATCAAAAGAATAGGATACACACCAAGAACAAACCCTAGATAAATAAGAAATGAATCTAACATGCATAGGCCAAAGTTACCACTCCTCAAACTATCAAGATAGAAGGATAGATCAAGAAGAAAAAGGTAATAATGTTAATTGATTCGTGTAGTACCCATAATTTTATTCATTGTAAGATAGCGAAGGAATTGAATTGCTTCCTATATCCAGCACCAGATTGTCAAGCGATGGTTGAAAATGGAAGAATCATAAATGTCTCTAGAAATTTCCATAATATCGAGCTATCCATGGGAGAATATGTGTTGAATAGTCCAATGCTTTCCATTCCAATGGGTGGTGTTGATGTTGTACTAGGAGTCTAATGGCTACAATCTTTGGGTACGATAGCTTTTAATTTTCAAGAAATTTTCTTGAATTTTTTTCAAAAGGAAAGGAAGTTGAATTAAGAGGTCTCATAGGAAAAACGAGAAAGATAATCAGCTCTAATGGCATGACAAATCTTCTAAAGAAGGAACAATGTGGCGTAATTGCCCAATTATGTTCGCTAAAGGTTCCCGCATCAAAATCATCTATTTCTGTAGATCTCCAAAAAGTCTTGGATAGTCATTCCAAGGTATTTGAGACTCCCAAAGGCCTCCCACCTATTTGTGATCATGATCATGCTATCGATTTGACTCCAGGAAGTGTTCCTCCAAACATCAGGCCTTACAGATATCCCTATGCCCAAAAGAGTGAAATTGAATGTATGGTTGCAAAAATGCTAGAGGCTGGTATAATTCAACCTAGTCAAAGTTCTTTCTCTACTCCAATAGTATTGGTGCACTAGGAGGATGGATCATGGCACATTTGTTCGGATTATAGGGAGCTCAACAAGCTCACTATTAAAGATAAATTTCCCATTCCTGTCATTGATGAATTATTGGATGAATTGCATGGAGCAATTTACTTCACCAAGTTGGAACTTCATTGAGAATATCATCAAATCAGAATGAAGACTGAAGACATTTCGAAAACATCGTTCAACACTCATGAGCGTCATTATGAATTTTTGGTCATGCCTTTTGGCCTTACCAATGCACCTTCTACATTTCAAGGTTTAATGAATTCCATTTTCAAACCCTTCCTTAGAAAATTTGTGTTAGTATTTTTTGATAATATACTAACCTACAACAAGTCTTGGAAGTATCATGTTCAACATGTTGATAGAGTGCTCAAACTACTAGAGGAGAAACAATTATATGCATAAACCTCCAAATGTTTCTTTGGAGTACAAGAGGTGGAATATTTGGGTCATATTGTATCTGATGAAGGTGTTAAGGTTGACCTTAAAAAAATTAAAGCCACTAAGGAATGGAAAATTCCCACATCCCTAAAGCATCTGTGAGGATTTCTCATTTTGACAGGGTAATATCGCAAGTTTGTTAAGAATTATGGGAGAATAGCAGCACCTCTAACAACATTATTGAAGAAAGATGAATTTTCATGGACTCCAACAGCAACAAAGGCCGTTAAACATCTTAAAGAGGCAATGTGCCAAGCACCATTCTTAGCTATGCTGGACTTCACAAAAAGCTTTATTGTGGAATGTGATACCTCGGGAAATGGAATCGATGTTTTTTTAATGCAAAAAGAAAGACCCTTTGCTTTCGAAAGTCATCCAATCAAAGGAAAGTATTCACACGAAGTTATTTATGAGAAGGAAATGTTGGAAATACTACATGCACTTAAGAAATGGAGACCCTACCTAATGGGAAGACATTTCAAGGTAAAAATGGATCATGATAATCTTAAATACTTTTTAGAAAAGATATTATCCTCAGATGAGCAACAAAAATGGGTCATAAATATGTTGGGTTATGACTTTGAAATCATCTACAAAAAAGGGAAGCAAAATGTTGTGGTGAATGCACTCTCAAGAAAGGATGAGGATGTGGAAGCATTGCTTTATGCCATTTCTATTATCCAACCAAATTGGATAACCAAAGCAAGGGATGAATATAAGAATGATGAAGAAGTGTGGGCACTCATTTAAAAGGTACAACAAGATCCTAGTACCTCTGATACATTTAGCTGGAAAAATGATTCATTATGGTACAAATATCGCTTATGCCTCTGTAAGAATTCCCAACTCAAACAAAATATTCTTCTAAAATTGCACACATGTCCCTTAGGAGGGCATTCAGGATTTTTAAAAACTTACCTCAGGGTTAAGAAGGAATTTTTTTTGGATGGCCTTAAATATGATATTCAAAAGTTTGTGGCAGATTGTTGTGTTTGCCAACTAAATAAAGTTGATGCAATTAAGAACCCAGGTCTATTACAAACTTTATCCATTCGAAGTCAACATTGGGAGAAGGTTTCAATGGATTTTATCATAGGTTTACCCAAGTCCGAAGGAAAGAGTGTCATCATGGTGGTTGTTGATAAAATTACCAAGTATGCACACTTTTGTGCATTCCCTCATCCATTTAAAGCCAATATAGTTGCTATTGCATTTATGGAAACAATTCAAAAGCTACATGGAAACCCAAAGATTATTGCAAGCGACAAAGATCCTATTTTCACTGGAAATTTTTGGACATAATTATTTTCTTGTGTGGGTACTCAGTTACCTCATAGCTCATCTTATCATCCTTAACTTGATGGGAAAACTAAGATAGTGAACAAATGTTTGGAAGGATATCTATGTTGCTTTGTATCTGATAAATAGACACAATGGGTCAAATGGTTACTTCTGGCTGAATGGTGGTATAACACTTCCTTCCATACTGCAGCAAAAATGACCCCATATATGGGACTTTATGGATATCGTCCACCATCCATCACATTGTATTTAACAGAAAATTCTATGGTTCAAGCAGTGGAAGATCACATCAAGCATCAACAAAAGGTTCTCCAACTCTTAGAAGATAACCTATCTTTGGCATGAAATATAATGAAACAATAAGCATATCAACATTGCAGTGAAAGAAGTTTTGATGTAGGTGATTGGGTATTTCTATGACTACAACCATACAAACAAATGTCCCCCAAGAAAGCTAAGAAGGATAATAAATTATCACGAAAGTATTATGGTCCATACAAGGTGTTGCAAAAGATTGGTACTATGGCATACAAATTGGAACTTAATTTTCCCAAGTGCACCCAATTTTGCATGTTTCATGCTTAAAGAAGGTTATAGGTGACAAGCTCCCAGTTCAAACAATATTGCCAGAACTTGACAAGGAAGAAAAAATCATATTAGAACTTGAAGCAGTCACGGAAACAAGAACTCGAAAACTATGAAATCGATCAATTTCAAAGTATCTCATAAAGGGAAAGAACTTACCTACTTGAAGATTCCAAATGAGAGGATGATAATTTTATATAGAAGCATCCAGAACTACTCAAGCATTGAGGACAACACTTTTTTGAAGGAGAGGGGCATGTTAGTATTCCCTTATTATTATTGTCATTGTAGTCCCTTATTGTTATTTTTGTGCCCATGTTTTCCTTATATTGTTATTATTGTTCCCCATAGAAGCCCACTATTGTTATTGTTATGTCGGCTCTAATTATATTGTGACCCCTTAGACTTCTATATATATAAAGGAGGTCTTTTCATTTGTGTCACACGGAATGAGTTATATTTGCGGACAAATCCAACCTTCCTAGGAGTCTAAGACTCTCTAATGACAAACAAACCAAACAAGAGCTATCCTTCTCTAGATACACATCATTCTATGAGAATTCAAATGTTTTCG
>APFE030098855.1:113776-153093 GCA_000404065.3 Pinus taeda | reverse complement strand
CATGATCTCTATTTAAAGAGCATGGAGGGTCATTTGTAGGTTAACTGTTCATGGGAGAAGCTTATGTAAAATTTCATTCTTTTATTAATAAATTGCCTGAAGTGGCCATGTTGGCTCAAGCCATGGACTGTTTCCCTCTTTGAGGGTTTTAACCACGTCAAAAATACTGGTGTTTTGATCTGTGATCTGTTTGTGAGCGGTGTCCTTTGGTGTTCTGTCTGAGGAAATTACCCTATAAATTCCTACACCATGGGATGATGGGGATGTTTTCCCATCATTCTCTTTCCTTGATGAAGTCTCAGACGAATTTGACACCTTTGAGCACTCTCCTTTAGTGTACCTCGAGCCTACAAATTGAGGTTTGTGCATAACCTCCAAAGGTTGAATGATGCCTTGGTTGTTAGCACCAAGCTCTTTATCCTCGTGCCTTGTCTTTGTAAGGAGCCTCATATTTGTCCCCGTAGTTGGGATCTCCAAATCTCCAACAAACATCATACTATCAGAAGATGAAATCGAAAGGAAATCAAAATATTTTACGTTCTCTTTTGATTTGGAAAGAACTGATGAGGGTTTCTCATCATTTTTGTTGGTGGATCGCATTCCCCAACTTCTTTCCTAACATACCCAAGTCCTGCTCAACATGGTAATTCCTATACTTTGATGGGATTGACAATGCCTTGGCCATTAGCGCCCAAGAATTTTCCTTCATATCCGATTCTATTCAGTGGTTTGGAGACAATTCCTGTGGTATTATTTTCAAACACAGCAAAATCATCATCAGGAAACATACATGAAGATGAAGAACTACTTTTTACCTCACATGGGTCTCACTACAGCTTTTCTAAGGCCTCGTCCTTTTCTTGCAACTGTTGTAGCAAAATTTGCTTCTCCTCCTTCTCTTCATGTAGATGCATCTTCAATTCATCATTCCTGGTTCGAAGATTATGTTTTTTCTTCTTCAGTTCCTCCATGGCCTCTTTTGTGGCTTTCAACTGAAGCTGTAACCACTCCTTTTCCTCTGTTTCTTTCTGTAAGTTTCATACACAATTTCCACTTTCTTGGAAATTTTAAGCATGCTCTTACACATGGCTCTTTAATCCTCTGTCATTGCATGTTCCATTGTTCATGCTGCAATTCACATCAACGTTAAGACCCGCTGTGATACCACTTGATCCAGGTTCAAGTGTTAAGAAGGACCTTTTACTTTCATGATGTGTTAAAATTGCATTTTAGAAGAACATTAATGAATACATATGCATGCAAAAAAAGAAGAGGAACATAACAATCATCAGCACATGGAAACATAAGCTGTTGTTAATGGAGTTTGTCTAGGAGTGACTGCGTCTCCAGGCCCCAGTCAAGGCGGTGTAGGCTGTTGCATTATGTGTTGTCAATGAAAGTGATGTACACAAGAGTTTATTGTCCTGATCATACAAGGAATAAGGCCCTCACACAAGAGTGGCTCTAAGAGATATTCCAAAACTAGAACTCTCATCCAAAGACTCCTATCAGTATGATACAAAAACATGCAGAGTGCGCATCCCGCCAACAAGGCATAAAAAGGGATGTCAAAGGAAAACACGTGCACAACAACAACAAGAGTATCCTAAAAACATACAATAAGGGATGTCAAAGCATAAATTACATCATATGAAGATTCCTCATAACATGAAGCAAGGAATCATGACAACATGAAAATAAAGAAGATCTTGCTTCAATATCAACCTAGGATCTGCAGTATAATGTAAAAGAAGAAATATATAAAATAATCATATACCTCACGCCAACCATAGGCCATATGAAGATATGAATGAGGAAGTGGATAAAATCATCCATAGTGAACATCTATTCACATCATCTTTGTGCAAGCACAACGCGCTCTCAATCTGTCATGGCCTCACTATGAATGGCCGTATGAAGAAGTGCTGCTCTGAAGAAACTATCAAAGTGGTAAAGCTCATTGAAGCATTGATCTCACAGTATCAATATGTGATATGAATAAGTGATCGAAGAGAATCGATCTCAAAGAAGCATTGATCATACAAGAAGAATCGATCAAAAGAAACAACCAAAGAAGCATTAATTAAAAGATGAATCGATCATAAAGAAGAACTGCTTCGGACTCTCGGCTCTGTAGCTTGCTAGCTATCTAACTCTGTCACTGCAGCTCGGTGATCTGCCTAGGTTCAAGCTCTGTGGCTCTATGCATCTCAAGCACAGCTCTGGCTTCAAGCTTCCCTGCATAATTCGCAACACAATCTAGCTATCTCTGCATATCCTCATTCTGTGACTATTCATTGGGCGCAACCTCCTTATGGCTCTCTAGCACTTCAGGCTCTCAGGGCTCTCTAACACCATGCTCTCGGCACTTTAGCACTGGTTTTTGGCTCTTGAGCACTCTGTGGCATGCAAGCTTTCTTTGTCTCCCGCTCCCCTTCGGCTCTTTGTCACCCATCATGTTTTATACACGTTTGGGACAAGGCCACATCTAAATGGGAGGTCTGTTGGCTTAGAATTTAAGTCATTTTCTTAGAAGCATCGATCGTTGCAACAAAACTTTGAAAATAGCCTTCTTTCTATTTTAAAATAGAAATACACTTAAAACTGACAAATCCGACAAATCCCTTTAAAGTCGAACTTCAAAACAGTTGAAATCGGCCCTACAAACATTATCGGGTCCACTTTAATCACATATCGCGATCGCATTGGCCCGCGCTCCTTTGCTGATATATATTAGCATGTACCGACACTGATTGCTGATATCAGCGATCACTAATCGCAGCGGTCCCGCTCGTCAGCCTCTGGGTTTTACCGATTTGATCGTCAATTGCATAGACAACTCTTCGACATCGCCGATTACCAGTGCCTAACTCTGATATCAAAGATCACTGATCGATGGTCCTAAAGGCCCACCTTAAGTCCACCCTTTGGACTATTTCGATTGTGATTTACCTCTTAAGGCTTAAAGCCCAATTTTTATGGAAAAACCTTATTTTCTTAATGATCAAGTTGACTTTCTTTTCACGATAACTTTACCATCCAGACTCGGATTGACGAACTGTTCGCACCTACACGATTAGGATATGAGCTCTTCGGTCTGGCTCTAGTTTGAAGTCATTCGAAAGACTTTGACTTTTGAGCGCTAATGCCACGGTGTCTGAAGATCCACCTGGATCAATAGGTAAGCTCGGTGGTTGGCCACAATCAGTGTGTTCGATTTTGAGATTAGATATATCAAAGGTAAAAAGAACATGGTGGAAGATTCCCTTAGTAGGTGGATATAGGTAAGTCACTGATGCAGGAGCAATTAGCTCAAAGGAGTCATTGTATTTTAGTAGACATAGGGGGGGTCTTGTGTTTAAAGGAAGTTGGTTTCCTAAGTGTTGAATTAATGTAATTACTTAGATTTTGAGTGATTTTAATGAAAATAGGAATTAATTAAGTATTGTGAGGCATATTGTAAATTTTCTTGAATGAAGGGGAACATGAGAGAATCATGATAGTTGAGAGCTCATAGGAATTGATAGATTTGGAAATAATTGTAGATATTGAATTAGGAATTAGTTCATGATTTATAGGATTGAGAGGATTCTTAGGTTTTAGTTGAAATTATTGAGGATCTAAACCATAAATTGGTTATACATTCCTTTTGTATAAATGTAAGCCTAAAAGGCATAAAAAGAGCTAGTTAAGTTAGATAGTTAGCTGGTTAGCTAGTTAGAGGTTTGACTGTAAGCCTACGAGTAGGTAGGAAAATATAGGCCACTAATTAGAATATCATGCCACAGAGAGAGAGATTTGTATGTAAATATTTATTTATCAATATAGAGAACTCGATTCTGAATTGTGTGGTGTGTATTGATTAGTGGAGTTATGAATTGTATGTGAATTAGAAATTTCTGCATAGTATATGTATGCAAGTGAAGTTCGAGCAGAACACAGAGAATAAGGGGAGTATGTAGGATCGGGGTTTGATCATTGAATCCAATCAAAGGATCTAGTTCAAGGATGGCAGTGAATAAGAGTACACGGAGTTAAGATTAGGAGGGAGTTGTGTTGTAGAACAACCAAAAACCAGAAACCATGGAGAAACCTGAAACTACAGAAGAACATTGAAGCAATGGCATAAAACCAAAGAAAGTAAATGCATGAAGGAAGGAAGTAAATATGCATAGGAGTCGTTGGATCTATGAGATCAATGAAGGAGGTTGAAGGAGATGGGAGATCAAGATTAAGTCGCTCAGCATAAAGTAAAATAAATGAATGACAGAGATTAACTTAAGTGTTAGCAGAAGAAGAATGACAGAGGAATAGTTATGGATTGTCAAATTGATAGATCTATTATATCGATGATGATAAGAAATTGCAGGGGGTAAAAGAGTACGGATTTTCTTGATCGTGGTTGAAGTCCTGCACTTGCTCCCAGCCGTCGATCTCATATTCAACTCTTAGATCATGGTCAACTGTGGGGGTTAAGGCCATTTTAATCTGTGTGCTAGTTGAAGTCCCACAAATCGTAGATTTGATGGCCTCTTATATCCAACGAATGTCGTATCTTAAAGTGATTGGACATTAATTTCAAAATTGGACCCGAACATTTATAGATCAAGGATTTATATTCCTTATTGGCTCCATAAGGGCAGGTAATCCTCATGCAAGTGCCTCACTCGATATCACTGTTAACCGTTGGATCAAGTGTCCTTTGACCAATTGTGGGGGATCGTCGATTAGTTTCGCATCGCAATATTTCATTAGTGGATGAACCTTGGGCTTAAGAAAATGCGATTTCGGACGTGCAATGTTCAGGTGTATCATAAACCATTGGATTGAAAGGTAAGATCAACGGCAGAGATTGAAGTCGATAGGACTTGGGCTTGAGCAAACCCGAGAAGTTTATGGATGCGGTTTTAAGTTTGTTTGAGCTTCAGAGGATGAATGGAAATTTCACAACAGTTGTTGATCTGAGGAAGTCAAACCGATGGTGGAAGATTGGACAGATAAGGGTGACCATCAGAAAATGTGCAAAGGTCGAGGATTGGCGAAAAGGTAAGGTTAAGTGCAGTTTACGTTATATTTCTATTATAGGATAATTATAATAGAAATAAAGTGTGATTAATGAATTAAAAGGTTAATTCGAGTTAACCAAGTTTGGGACCATGGTGTGGTCAATGTTGAGTTAAGGCGAGACCAGAGTTAAGAGGGTATGGTTAATATGTGTGGGATTAAGGATTAAGAAAAGTTTAGGAAGGGTGAATAAAGTTCCATTGGAAAGACTTTATTAAAGTTTAAGACTATGGACAGTCAGTTATAATGTTTCCGCATGAGATTTAATTAAGGGGCCTTAAACCTTTATTTGAGAAGGATTTCACCATGGATCAAGTGATTAAGCCCTGGGACCAGTGACATGCAGTTTTATTTGCATAATGTGGGTATTTTCGGCTTAGGTTGGCATCAATCACTTAGCAAATATGAGCTCCTATGGGGCAGACTTACAAGATAGGATTTTGCAACAAGGTCAGCACAATGTCAGGTATATGGAGATTGTGCAAAAGTTTCAGCAAAGTATTGGTACAAGTACAAGTGGTACTACATGTACATGCACAAATGATAGTACATGTGAAGGTATAGGGGGTAGTATGAGTACAAGTCTCGGTGCACGGGATGTGGACTATTTTCTTACAATAGATGGATTGCTTAGATTCACATACGAGATATATGTGCTAGATAGCAGTGAGCTCAAGAAGGTGATCTTGAGAGAGTTTCATGTGAAACCATATTCGGGTCACCCAGTTTATCATAAGACATTGACTGCAGAAAATAGTTTTTATTATTGGTTGAATCTGAAGAGGGATGTACGAGAGTTTTTGGCTAGGTGTTCTAATTGTCAGTGAGTAAAGGCAGAGTGTAAACATCCAGGTGGATTGCTACAACTGATTGTGATTCTAGAGTGGAAATGGGTGGTCATTTCCATTTACTTCATTAGAGGGTTGCCAATGATAGTGAGACCACATGATTCCATCATGGTTGTTGTGGAAATGTTGACAAAGTTTGTGCACTTCATTCTAGTGAAGTCTGCATTCTTAGCTAGTGATGTAGCATAGGTGCTCATTAGAGATGTGGTCAGATTGCATGGTGTTCCGAAGAAGATCGTGTCAGGAAAGGATGCAAAGTTCACTTCCAAGTTTTTGAAGGAGTTGTTTGTAGGTTTGGGCATATAGTTGGTCATCAATACAACTTATCATCCATAGATCAATGGAGAGATAGAGAGGGTAAATAGGAAATTGGAGGACATGTTGAGGGTGTACGTAATGTATCAGTAGTGAAAGTGGGAAAATTATCTTCCATTGGTATAGTTTTCTTACAACAACGGGTATCAATAATCTTTGAACATGAGTCTGTTTGAGGCATTGTATGAGCAAAGTTGCAATACTCCTTCCAGTTGGAGTGATGCAGTTAACAGGGTGTTGATTGGACCATACATGTTGGTAGACATGGAACAGGAAATGTAGGTGATCAAGAAGAATATAAAGGAAACACATGATAGGAAAAATAGTTGTACTGATAGGAATAGGTTGTTCAAGGAGTTCTAGAATTGGGAAATTGGTGTACTTCCACATCAAACCAAAGAAGAACTCCTTGTAGATTGGATCATGTGCCAAGTTGAAACCACAGTTTTCTGGACCCTTCAGCATTATTGACAGGATTGGGCTAATAGTCTATTGAATTGCACTGCCTTCCACAGTGAAAGTATACGATGTTTTCCATGTGTCATTTCTTAAGCAGTATGTTAAAGATGTTGATAATTTGATTAACTAGTCTATATTGCAGGTGTAACTAGATGGAGAATTTGAGTTGGAGCCTCGTTGTATATTGCAGAAAAATGTGTTCATGCTCTGTAACCAAGTAATTGAGAAAGTTACAGTGCAATGGAAGCACTTTGGGATTGATGAAGCTACAAGGGAGATGGCGGATCAGATGCAGGCTATGTATCCTTCCTTGTTTGTTGGTTAAGGAAAAGTCATTTTGGCATAGTGTTTTGGTATGGGGTTTCGTATATGTCTTGGTATACGTTTTGGTGTATGTTTGGTGTTTTTGGTATATGTACATAAGTATATGGATGTAAATACTGCCATGAGCTATGTTATAAAGCTCCAATAAGTAGTATGGATGTCATGTCATTATGATGTGATGTTGTTATGTTTTCATGTTGGTTTGCTATCAGTAGGTTGAACATTATTAATACTACATTGAGCTAAGTTATAAAGTTCCATCGACAATATATTTTTCTTATAACAGTTTTGTGGTTATAGATTGTTGAACACTAAGGACAATGTTCCCCCAAGGGGGAGGGTTCTGTAACATCTCTACTGAAAATTCCATGTAATAAAAGTTAATACAGGAAAAATAATAACCACGACTGATGGGATAATTATTCCAAGATGAATGTTGGGCAAGACATCCTAGTGTGGGTGTTCATTTGGTTATTAATGACTAAGGAAATTGGAAAAGGAAATGGCTAAGGCTTTGGAAAGGAAAAATGATATTTTTGTCACATTTACGTATAAAAATAATGGAAATTGGGAGAAAAGGGAGGTGAAAGGTCATAGGTTGCATTTGAGGAGGAAATTGAAGGAAAATAATGGAAAAAAGAAAAAGAAAATAGAGGCCTCATTCATTAAATGGCTTCAAAGGATCAGTTGGTAACCTTTGTCAGTTTAGTTTTTGAGTTCTCTCATATTCTTGGAGACTTAGAGTTTTCTTAGAGCACTCTTGGAGGGTATCAAATACTTGGATTTTTGGAGAAAGAAGGAAAAGGAGGAGCAGGAAAGCACAAGAGGACATTGGGTTCAACTAATACAACGAGATTTTCTTGTAGGTATCGAGTTGCATGTATGTTTTCTTCACTAGTTTTCGCATGCATGACATATGCATGTGGATTTCTGGTCATGATCTTTCAGTGACATGGAGAATTTCCTGGATCGATAGTGGGTTGCCTAGCCTTTCCATTTCTCAGATAACCATGGATATTGTGGGTTTATTTCCTTGTTTTGTTTTTGTTGGTTCTTGAGTTACTAGTTCCTGGAGCCTTAGTTGGACAAACGCTTTGGAGCCCTGTAACAACTTGGACTGAGTTAATAGTCCTGTAGCCTTGGTTGGATAAACGCTCTAGAACCCTTGATGGGTTGAGTTAATAGTCTTAGAGCCTTGGTTGGACAAATTATCTGGAGCCTAGTGGAAACTGTGGGTTGAGTTACTAGTCATTGAGCCTTGATTGGAATAAATTGTTTGGAACCCTAGATGGTTGGGATAGAGACTGATCTGATGATGGTTTTTTGATGTCCAACCTTGAGGTGGAATCACTACTTGACGGGTTGAGGTGGATGTCCTCTAGAATCCCTAATGAGTTTTAATTGATGTGTTCTATGAGATCCCACATTCATGCTTGGAATATGACATGGGGGTGAATGGTTAAAGAGAGATTGGGCTCAACCATTCTACGGTTGGGTGGAACGTGGAAGTCTCATCCCAGGTTTGGATTTTTCATCCTCAACATGAGGTTATTTTTCCTTGTATTTAGATTAGTACTATACTGGATTATATGTGGTTTATATGGATGTGATTTTATGAGTATTTCTTCTGCTATTATGTTGGTTATTTATATGTTTTATGACAATAGATATGTATGGCTCTCATCATGCTTTTATTTGTAAATGACTAATCATTTTTTCTTAGCAATGTTTAGTACAAGACACCTATGCTCAGATATGTTGTTTACACATGTAGATTACATATTTGTGATATGTTTGACCAAACTCCCGCCATGTCTATTAGGGTTCTAGTTAAGGTCTCATTCAAATTTTGCCTTTGCACTATCATTTCCTTGTTAATTTTATGTTATAGAGGTATCATGCAATTTTGGGTAGTGACTTGGGCTCTGGGCCTGAGAATGTGGCTTAATTCCTAGGAAGGCTGACACAGAACTGAGAAAAAGAGTCCCTAGACATTGGCTTGTAGGCATATGAGAGTGTCTAGAGGTCCCTGGACGCTGGCATGCCCATATCATGAGAGCGTCTAGAAGTCAAGTTATCGAAAAGCTCAGTGGGACCTAGGTATGGTTGACAGAAAGGTTAGATTGGTTCCAGAGGATCCTCATGTAGATGTTTAATGTCTGTATGGTGTGTTTCCATCAATTCCACTTCCTTAACTTGAATTAGGAGGTCAAATCATATCATAGTTTCCTCTCATCGCATGTTTACCTGGCTGACCATTTGCTTAGGTAGATGTGGGATGAGGGTGTTACATCAACCTTGTTTCCAGTGTCTCTCTGTCATCCATGCTTATCCTAGCATGTCACAGGTCACACTATTTTCATTCCACATATGTATCTCTCAACATTACCTATCCATAATGTAAACATATGCATAGTATAAACACATAATATCAAATCATATCCACATGATATTGACCTCATAAATTTGTCGAGGCTACTCTTCCCACTTGATTCCCCATAAGATTAGGAACATATGTCATGCCCTTCACTTGCATAAGAAACCATTCCTCCACAAGAATGATCCCTAACAACCCTGTTAGGAAGTGGCATATACATATATATATACACACACACATTAGCATAAAACAATCATGATCCTGTCAAACAATGACATTCATACATACATATATACATATAAACATTAGCAATAAACAAACGTGATTTATGATGAATCTACTAGATAATGACATACATGCATACATATCTACATATATAGACATTAACATAATCATGATCACAACATAATTACCAAATAGCATAAGGTCAATGTTAAGAGAACTCCCTTTATCCATGCACAACATGTACGACATTGAGAAGAATAGTTCCCAACTTAGCCAAGGCATATGATGCCTCAAATCCATTTACTTTACTTTTCCCGATTACATTTCTCCTCATGAATGTCCTACAACCATCAATTTATATCAATGGACCCAACCAATCCAACTAGTTGTCATACTCTTTCCTTCAACTGCCCTTATATATGCACCAAGCTTCATCTGAACCTTACATCACTTGTTGGGTTTCATTCAGCTCTTCCCCAGCTCCATTAACTTCCTCCTTCCCAGCTAATTCCCAAGACCCTTAAAACATAAAGGAAAGAATAAGAAACAAACAAGAAGAAAATCATGAAATACCAATAGAAACACAACACCACAAACAAAGTGGTAAGGCCTTGCACCAGACAGAATCAAAACCCATAGATCCAGCTCAAACAAATCCCAGAATATCAAAGGCACAAAATCCCCAACAAACACCATCACTCAATCCCATGGGTTCCCAATGCCTTCAAGGGAAATTCAACCTGAGCCTTCTTCAAGATTTCAAGGAAGCCTCTTTTCCCATGAAATCCCTGCATCATATTTCCATAAACACATAACTTTTAGTGTGTAAATAAATACAACAATACACCAATTACCTTACCTTGTTATACCTATCATGCTAACCTCTAACTGAATTCATATGTATGTCATCTCTCAAGGGACTCCATTCCCTTGAAAAATCCAAGCGTAGCTGAAAACTAACTTAATATATCTGTGAAATACATGTTAAGGAAATACATATATCCACATAATATCAGACAAAATCTAGCTTAAGAAGACTTCTTGTATTTAATGCATTCATTCATTTGGAATTGCAATTTCAAAACAGATCCAAAGTAATTATCACCCAATTCCTTTCTTTTACCTTTACCTTACTGCAACTTAGTCTTACTATGTATTCTCACATCACCCAACAAATAGTTATATAAACAAATCAACTATTACTGTGTATTGCTAATACCAAGCATGTTTCCCTGCAACTGTTTACACATGTCAGCCACATGTTCCAAGGATAAAAAAATAATGTCTATTAATTGAAATCAACCTTTTTGAAGACTAACAACCATGTCATAACCAACTAATAGTCATTACTCATACTACTACAACTAGCACCTACTTACACTCAAGTGCATATCAATTGTCTCAGCACATATGTGTTAGTACAACCGTCTTAAAACATTATCATTCCTTCATGAAATATTATAGACACATACTCATCATGCAAGTAATCAATCATTTAGACAATATATAGATGACATAATAGAAACCAAACACTTAAACACCAAATAAACAACACAATCAAACATTCAAACACCAAATAGACGACATAAGAAAACTCACACCTTAATTTATCTCAGGGGAGACTATCTTGTCTGCACAATCAATCTAGATTAGCATGGTACATATAACATCAATAACTTAACACAATAACCATACTCATTGTGCATATTACCACAATGCATACAACAACAAATTATTATCATTCATGACTATCCAATGCATATACATACAACCACATTGATTAACTAACATCTATCATACATGTAACCACACCAACCATAGCCTAACATATCCTAATTCTTATAACAACCATTAACCAAAATATATACATACCCACCATGAAAACCTGTATGACGATCTTCTCTTACCCCAAGGTCCAGCGTTGTAACCTCTCTTTGCTGATCTGTATCTCCTTCTCTATCTTAGCCAATAAATTAGCATCATAACAAACAACAACATCATGATGAAAAAAATACATACAATGACTTCAGAATGCATGTTTGATCTACTATGCATGCATAACTTATAACCATGACAATGCATGGGTAACAACATATAGACACTTACATGCATAACAAATGCATATACAACTGACACACATTCATGACTAAAGCATCCCAACAACAACATCATCAACTCCTACATGGAAAGAAAAATATAACAATGACCACTACCATGAATATTTAACAAGCACATATACAACCTACATGCATGCATTAAAAACACATTTGGCCCATCCATTCCAAGTGTTGAACCATGCTCTTATACCACTTTGTAACACCCTCCTCCCACATTTACCAAAGTTACCGGCCCAGCGGGATAAACATGTGATGAATAGCTACTATGATATGATTCAACCTCTTAGATCACCTTAAGGAAGCAGAATAAACAAACCAAAACCATTAATGACTTCCCCATAAGGTGCTATAGGACCCCCAAGGGCTAAACCACCCTTAACAGTGCCCATACCTTAAATTAAACCTCTTTTTTTAGTGCCCTAATCTCCCAAACACTCACACATCATTGCTTGATTTCGACTGAAACCTGCAAGTCACATGCATGATGCCTACAAGGCAGTGATTGTAGTCTTTTTCACCCAGTTCTATGCCTATGATGATGAGATTTAAGCCACTTTTTTAGGCTAGGATTCAGACCTCTGCCCAAAAATTAATGAAACTTTCTAGAACCATGAATGACATAAGGAAAAATCCTTCCGTAGAAATCTTAGACAAGAACTTCACCTAACAAGGCCTAGCCATGACATACATTCCATCAAACATATCATGAACATGAAATCTACAAGTCATAAATTAACATCTGAACATAGGGTTTTGATACTTATCTGTAAATCACTAAGAATGTCTAGTGCCTTCTCATAATAGTTGCAATAACATCTATTAGGTCACACATTCATCATTCATTCATTTACTAATCAAAAAATGATGAGAGCCATAACCAAATTCTGTCATAAACGATGATTATAACCAACATGTAACCAAAAAAATAACAAGGATACCACAACCCTAAAACCCACATATTAACAAGAACATTTACACATAGAGCACAAGAGGGAAAGAGCTCTTATTGTCATATGAAAATTCCAACCATTCGAGGGACTTCCACATACCATCCATCCATAGATTAGGCTGAACCAAATATTTCTTTCAGCCAATCACCCCTGTGTTATATTCTAAGAATGAATATGGGAATCACAACAATACTAACCAAGTTTCCTTAGCCTTTACCACAATCCCCATAGGATCATTAGGCCCTAAACAAACATGGATGCCTCTAGATCTCTCCACCTACACCATGAGGAATTTTCCTATCTCCTAGTCTATAGGCTTTACTATATATCCCTCCATTCAATGATTCCTAAGACTAATAAAGACTCCACCCTCCATGGTTTACCATATATCCTACCATTCATGGGTTGAGGATTCCTAGGCCTGATTGAGGGAACACACCTCTAGGTTTTACCATATATCCCACCATTCACCGATCGAGGATTCCTAAGCCCACCGAGGTACACAAAATCCGGCTTTACAGCAATTACACCTTCTTCAGTCTAGGGATTCCTATGCCTTATGTTATTCTTCAAATACCACCTTACTCAGTTTCAAAACCATATAAAAATCCAGCTTAATAGCGAACCCATCACACTATGGCTATCTGGAAATGGAAAGGCAAGGCTGAAAATCATTGTCATGCCTGGAAAAACACATTGCAATGACAACAAGAGAACCAAATACACACATGCATGTACCATGCATCCCAAATTTAGCAAGGAAATTACACATGAAAATCGATACATGCAAGTAATCTTTCTGTAGCCACTTGATCCTACTCTTCCTTGCTTGATCTTTTCTGCCCATTACATTCTTTGTCCTGCCTTTGCTTTCCTTCATCCAATGCTAGAGTGCTCCAAGAATGCTCTAATTTTGTGAGGGAGATCCTCATAAAATCTTGAGAACTGATCCTCATAAGCCTTTTTATTAATTAGGCAGCCTCTATTTTCTTCATTTTCGATTATTTTCCTTCAATTTCCTCCTCACATGAAACCTGTGACCTTTCACCTTCCTTTTCTCCTAATTTCCTTTAATTTCGTAAATAAAATATCATTTAATGCAACATTTCCTTTTTAAATCCTTTCCCATTGCCTTTTCCAATTTCCTTTAGTTATCATAATCGAAATGAACACCCACTATGATGCCTTTACCAACATTCAGTTTGGAATATGTGTCCCATGACCTTGGACTTATATTTTTTTTACATTAATTTTTTACCAGGGTTTTTCATAGACCACTGCGATACCACTGATCCATATTTATGAAGGAACTAAATGAAATATAATTATGAACAAAAACACAAAGATACAATGAAAACAAAACTTCAATTCATTAATAACCAAGTACTAAAAATTGTTTACATGGAGAGTGGAAATAAACTAGCTCAGACAATGCTAGTTTACTTCTGAGAAGATATGTGCCAACTACATGCCTTTTGAAATGTGTTAAAATGAGTATCAAAGGCATCTTTATTATTTAGAAACAATAGAAAACCCTAAATATCGAAAAACCTAACCCTAGGAGATGAAGCAACAAAACCTTTTGCGACCTGTTGGTGTAAATTGGTACATCAACTTCCTGGGGTCGTAATTTTGGCATTACATCTCCATTTGACGTGTACGATACCCCGTTAGAAATATCTATCAAAGGAATAAAACTTTATAATTCCAATCACTATTATCAGTTATTGGTTTTCCCTCTTTCCAAAAAAAACAATGTCATTTAGAGTCTCAAAATGGATTCGGAAGTTTAGGATCCAAAAAACTGCCAACGGTAGTAAACTATGCTTCAATTAAAGAAATTGAAAGAAACAATGGCAGGGGTATAAGTGGAATAGGTGGGTGGCTGCAAATATTCACCTGGATTAGTCCTCCCCTCTTAGGAATCAATGGTTCCCATTTTTTTTTCTACCTCCATGAGATGGGGAAGCTTCTACTAAACTTGGTCCCTAGTGGGCCATTTGCCTTGGTGCAGGAGTTGGCCATCTTGTACAACCTGATACAGTTGGATCTTATACTGGTGATTGTTCTTGATCTATGTGTGCATGATCAAATCAAATGTCGCTTGTTCCATGCATTCTGGGTTTAGTTTTGTTGGTGTGAGTTGTTCTGCAATGTCTGATGTGTCCAATAATGGTGGAAAGTATGGGCGAAGGTGGTCCACATTGAACATTAGTTGTAGGCCAAGGAATGAGGAATACTGAGCTTAAATGCATTGTCTCCCATAACCTTGGTGATCATGTAAGGACCATATCAAAGTGGTCTAAGCTTCTGATGGGCTCTGGTAAGGCATTCTTTCTATAAATGCAACCAGACTTTGTTGCCCACCTGAAACTTGTGTGGAACCCAATGTTGATCCTCTCACTACTTGTACTTGGCATTGGACTTGTCAATATGTCATAAAAATATTGGAAAATGTGTTGTATGCATTGAATAAAACTCGTTTCTTTATCAACCTTAGACTGTACTCGTATGGATTTTGTCTATATAGCCACCTGAGGCATGATGACATCAAACACAATGGTTGAAATCCTAAACCTAGTTGAAAGGTATTTTGACTAGTTGAGCTATGGAGAGCTTTGTTATAGATATGTTGGATGTAGGTAAGGCTCTCATCCTAGGTTCGTGGATGCTTGGAGTTGTACATGCAGAGTATGTGCACTACCACCCTGTTGACGACCTCTTTCCGTCCATCTGTCTAGGGATGGAATGTAGTCGACTTCGTAAGATTGGTGTCAAATACTGTCCAGAGGCTCAACCAAAATGTGCTCAAGAACTTGCTATCCCTATATGATATAATGGTCTACAGGATCCCAAAATGTACCCACACTTATTCAAATAAGAGTTTGGTAGTGTCTTCTATTGTGATACTCTTCTTACAGACCGACAATATAGCCATCTTAGAAAATTTGTCCATGACCACAAATACACATTCATTACCATGATTGGTATAATGGAAGATGGATTACCACAGTTGGTTAGGAGTAGGCAAAGGAGTGTACAAGCCTTGCTTCTTGATGGTTGGCTTGGCAATGGCATGGGAAGTGCATGATCTCATATATATTTCTAACATTCTATGACAGTTTTGGCCAATAAAAGTACTCATTAGGGGAATTTTGAGGACTAAAATGGGTCTCCTAAGGAAATTATAAAATAATATTTGAAATAAATAATATTAGATTACATCATCAAATTTTAGAGGAAAAAAAGAATAAGCTACTTTTTCAACTCATATTTTCAACCTATATCCTTAAAGGTTTACTTAAATTTTAAGTAGTAACACTCATTGGATGCAAAATTTGATTCCTCATCCAAAGATAACCATGTTGCATACTTTCGATGGACCATGCTACATGAAAAATGAGAAAAACATGAAAAACATGATTAAAATTAGTTGTTTTCATGTATTTCTCATTTTTCTTGTAGCAAGGTCCATCGAAAGTATGCAACATGGGTACTCTTTGGATGAGGAATTAAATTTTTCATCCAATGAGTACTCCCGCTTGAAATTTGAGTAAAACATTAGGGAGATAAGTTGAAAATACGAGTTGAAAAAGTAGTTTTATTATTTTACTCTTTTTTAATATTTTTACTTCTTTACTCTAAAAATGTTGAATCATCCCCCATGGTCGACATCATCATCTTGAATCCTATTAGTTCTTATAAATTTTATTTTGGTTGCACCTTTTTCTTAGGAGGTTCATTTTAGACCTCGAAATTTTCTTAATGTATACAGTACGACCACAGTTTTCTCCACACAAAAGTGTCATATGACCTGACTATAGTGTGCCTCCTAAATCAGCGTGGCATTCTCACTTGAAGGAACAGAAAGGTGGCCCATGTAGCATAATAATGCATCTTGGAGGCGGAAATCGGGAACTCTCTTGCCATCCACTAGCATCCATTATTGTAGGAAATAATACTGCAGGGTGGGGGGGGGGTGAATCAGTATTATCAGATCAATAATTTAATTTCCCATATATACGCTACTTCAGCTAAGTGAACTAGCATGTACACACGACTGTACTTAAAGTAACCAGCGTATATGTAGAGAAATTTTGATTTAGAAAGTTTATCATGTATTGAACTTTAACCAATATATCAAAGATTTATTAGACAGTGCAGTAAAAGTAGAATAAAGCATCACACATAAGCAAAACACATGAACACCAAGACATAAGGTGGAAACCTAATGTGAGTAAAAACCACCTACTGTTGTTGTCTCTATCTTCTTTTAATAATGAGAAAATTTGTTTACAATCTTGTACCAGTGCAAACTCATACCAGTATGTAGGTACCCACCTGTAGAAGGCTACAACCTTCTCTCATTCTCCAGCTACTACTGGAAGGGAGCTACAACACCCTAGCTCTTGTATTAGCCAATATGTTTACTAGCACGTAGGTGCCGGCCTACAGAAAACTCCACTCTTCTACCAAGGAATACGTTTCATGAATTTTCAGACTGGATACCCTTGGAACACAACACCATAATCTGAAGACCACATTTCATTCAATTTTCATACTAGACCCATCAACAACATCATAACTGCAATACAATCATCAAGTACATCTGCATCAACTAATAACTGAAACTCAATCGTCATAACCTGAATTTGATCTTGATTTGATTTGTGGGAAACCTGTGATCAGTTATGAAACCGACGTTTCGGACTACCTTAGTGAGTCCATCATCAGGGCAATGAGATAGTTTTTGAGAAGATAATGAATTTCAGAGCTTTATTAATAGTTGAAATTTTTTTTTATTTCAGTTATTGTTATTATACTTGGTCGGCTAATTAATAATTGAATTTGATCATTCAGAACACTATCACCAGAATACAGTCACCAGAACCCAAAGTAGAACCCAGAACTCTGCAACAACAAACAGAAACAACTAAAACATACTTCATAAGGTATACACTACTTCCATGTGTTGAACCAGTTTGTATACGTGCTTTTATCAAAGCCAACCAGCGTACACATCTGTAAATATTAATTCATAATTTTGTAGCTATTCCAAACTTCAATTATACCTAGATCATAACATTTACAAAATAACACATGCGATAGTATTCAGATCTAGACTATACATGATCAAACCATATAATGATAATTCATTTCAAGCCTTAAGATCCCAATCCATCATTAAATCGTATCCCTCATCAACCACTAAGGTTCATCCTTGGTTCAAGTCAAGCAAAGCACCATAAGCCAATAACCTGCATACTAGATCTCACACTTCATCAAATATTCAATACTTGCATGCCTTGGCCTAATGATCTTCATATTCTTATATAGTTTTAGGCCTTTCTTAATATCATGGATCAAAACCACTTAGGACCAATACCTTGGACCAAATACCTAGGGTCAATACCTCAAACCAAATACCTTGGACCAATACCATGGATCAGAATACCTTTGACCAAATACTTAGTTTTCCAACATATACACACTTTTCCTTCCGTGAAAGTGCATGTGTACGTATACGTTACTTGTGTTCAGTGAACCTGCATGCATATGCAACTTGGTCAAGGTGAACCTACGTATACCTCTCTTTCTTCATTCTTTGTAGTCTGATCTATAATTCTTTGTTGTTGACATGCTGCACTGTGATCTTTCATCTAAGTGAGTTACCTTCAAGGATGACACCTGTATCATAATGCCAACAAGAGTGTGGTGGTGAACTCTGGATCATTTTTTCATAATTGTGGCCATCCAGGGGTCTTGTGGCCATAATATTTGAGAGCAATAGTCAGTGCTACAACTCGAAGCCAGTTGAGGAAATTTGCAACATGATTGATGCTGCCATTTTTTTTGTTTAATGTTCAAGTGGAATTCTTATAGATATGTACCCACTTATGATGGCAATCATTCTGCAACTTCCCTTTTTTCTATATAAAATGAAAAGGTCAGTGGTCGGTGTGCATGACCATCTCCATCCCCGAACTGTAATGTTTGAACTTTTGAAAAACCTGCATGATAGAATAAATGTCTTTATCATAGGTGGGGTACTTCCAAAATGCATCAGAAAGTGTCTCACTAGGATAGGCCACTTGATGCCCATGCTAGGTTATCACTACACAAATAGCATAGTCAGAGGTGTATGTCTCAATTTCAAATGGTTGTTGCAAGCCTGGAAATGCGAGTACATGTGTAGAGTAGAGGTAGTGCTTCAACTCAACAAACACTTTCTGCTGAGACTCGGACCAGGAAAGGTTTTCTTTCACTCTACCCTTGGTAATCTGACTCAAAGGCCAAGTAATATGAGATAATCACAACATGAACCTTCAATAAAAATTTGTGAGGCCAAAAAATGAACAAATATTTGTTAGAGTAGTTAGGGTTGGTCAATCTTGAATCACTTGGATCTTAGCCAAATCCGCATACATGTCTTTCTCATCTATGATGTAACCTAGATATGGGACCTGACTCATGCCAAAGGTGCATTTCTTCAGGTTGGCACACAGTTTATGTTGCCGCATGGTTTGAAGGACATGTCGAATGTGTTGGAAGTTATCTTACCAACTATTGCTAAAGATGACGTGTCGTTTGGATAAAAAACCATGAAAAAGTTGGTGAAGGGCCACAAGATGTCATCCATAAGCCTCTTCAAAGTAGCAGGGGCATTTTTCAACCCGAAGGACATGACCAGCATTCAAAAATGCCTTCCCTTGATTTGAAGGTGGTATTCCATACATTTGTGGGCTCTATTGGAACCTGGTGATAGCCAAACTTTAGATCGATCTTATTGAAATACTTGGCCCCCTTGAGTTGCTCTAGAAGTTCATCAATCCATGGGATTGGATACTTGTTCCTCACAATTATTTTTTTTAGTGCCCATTTTGTAGAAACTCCTAGATCTATTACATGATCTCTTTATTTTCTAGAATGGAGCGATGATATATTGGTGGCCCGTTGAGTAGGGCTAATCCAGGAGTCATATTTATTGAATTCTTAACCTGACAGTGAAAGGGTACCCCTATGGGCGAGGAGACGATGTTCTTGTATTATTCCATGACCTTATCCTCCTTTTTTTGTGTGGAGGAACACTTCCTGGGGGCCATGAATGTCATCATGATCTTCCCCTTCCTTTGAGATTGAATAAGAAAGAAAACAAATTTCTTGATCTCGAATATGATCTTATTGCATTTCTTATAATAAATCAAAGAGATGGGGTAGGAGGTGCTACCTATGGTATGTTATATAACGTATTTTCCAAATTAATAATAATAGTGTGAGACCTAGACTCATACAAAGCATGACGCTTCCAAAAGTATGTTTGTCCTAATACTACATCACAAAATTTAAGAGGAGCAACATCACAAAATACTTGATCTGTGAAGGGATTGATGTTGTAGGGAAGGTGAAATTGGTATTTTACATAGAGATCTCATCCTTGGTGAAGCCATCTGATGGTGTACAACTATGGGTGTGGTTTGTTTGGTAGGCCCAACCACTTCACTACCTCTACTGAAATGAGCTTGTTTTGGCTCCCATTGTTGACAATGAACTGCAACAAAGAACCCTTCACCCACACATGTGAGTGGAAGAGACACTCACCCTCCTCTGGATCTTGGGGCTCAATATTCTAGATCTTGGTGGTGGAAATAGTGGTTTTTGGCTCCACATCAATAATTTGCTTCCCTATTTCATTCCCCTTGATAGGTTCTGACTTAGAGCCAGAACATGCATCTAAATATGAATCCTTCAGTTCAGCCACCACTGACTGCTTGGCTTGACACTCACTTGTGTTATGAGTAGGTATTTTATAGAGCTCACTCCACTTTTCTTGGTCCTCTATCTTTGTGGTTTTGTTCTTTTCTTGGGGCTTCAGCGGATTGTCTTGGGTCACCTCGCCTTGGCTTTGTCATTTGTATTGGAATTTGGGGGTGCTCTTTCCCTTCTTTTGATTCATAGATCCAAGCTTATGCTTCTTTTCATTAAATGTTTGTTCAATCTTGTTATCATATTAGCATGCTTCACCAAGTGAGGATATGTTTAGGAACTCCATTTCTTCCTAAATGTATTTTTGCAGAAATCCATGGTACTTGAGCACTAGATGTCTCCTGGAGTCTTTGATACCAAAATTTATGCGTAGAGTATGAAAGATATTTGTGAGCTCATGCACATCTTGGTACCTTTGTTGTAGTAGTGTGGTCCACTATATGCACTTGTCCTGATACCTCCCCATGGGTTAATACTACTTCTTTATAGTGTCTCAGAAAAATTTCCAAGAGGGGGCAACTGTAAGTAGAGAGGACTCCTCGGCCCTTTTCTCATATTAAGTTTCCTAGCAGTCCTTAATATGGGGAGCAACCTTAAGCAGTGCAAAAGAAATCTTCTCCCTATTGAATAAACTATGGACCAAAAAGTAACTTTCCAAAAGTTTCAACCATTTTTTTACAACATCTACATCTATGTGACCTTCGAATATAGTGATATCAAATTTTAATTTTACCTTGAAGGGAGAAGCACCTTTGAAGTGACGAATTGATGAATATGCATTGTCAGTGGGAATTCGTCGGAGGATCTGGTAAAATTTTTCCATCATTTCGTTCCTTTGTAGTTCGAGTGCTTACTCGAGCAATATTTTGAAAGGCTCTCATGCTCCCTTGGCTGTATTTTTTTTCGCCATCGGAGGTCCTCAAGATTCGCAAGGCTGGTGTTGCAAAGATTCAACTAGTTTGATCCCTAACTCCTTATAACCCAACCTTGTTGGGCACATGTAAAGAAAAATAGTGAGAGATTAGACTGCTCCAATACCACTGATCTATGTTTATGAAGGAATGCAATGAAGCATATATATGAATAGAAACAAAATGATACAGTGAAAACAAAACTTCAATTCATTAACAATAAAGTACAAAAAATTGTTACGTGTAGAATGGAAATAAGCTAGCTCAAGCGATGGTAGATTATCTCTGAGAAGAGATGTGATGACTACATGATTTTTTAACTATGTTACATTGAGGCTCAAAGGCCTACTCATTATTTGAGAAACAATATAAAACCCTAAACATCCAAAAACCTAACCCTCGAGGATGAAGCACCAAAAGTCTATAGGCCATGTTGGGGTAAATTGGTACATCAACATCATGGGCTCATAACTTTGGCATACGAACTCTACTTGGCGCCATGATACCTCATTAGAAATATCAATATGAGTACTACAAATTTTGACTACAAGCCCCGAATGTAGATTATCTGTTTCCTATTTTCCAAAAAAGGTCGTTTAGTGCTTCAAAGTGGCTTCGGAAGTTCAGGCCCCAAAAAATATAAAAAATAGTAATTTGTGTTGCAATTAAGGAAACTAAATAAACAATGGTGGGGGTGAAAATGGAATAGGTGGGTGGCCATCAATATCCATCTAAATCAGTACAAAGGTTGCATGCATCAGGTGAGGAATTCTCTTGCTTTTGTGCAAGCAAATAGGGACTCTTCATATTCTTTACGAGCATAAATTACACAAGGAAATATGAGGAAGCAGGAAGCCTATATTGGCTAAGTATTGGCTATATCAGACTTAGGAGGAGATCAATATTGCAGTGCAAGTTGATATTCAAGGATTTAATTTGTCACTGTAATTGATCATTGATCATTGTTCTCATTAGTAAATACAATGTTCATTATGAATGCATGGTTGCATGTTTTCCTATTTTATGTTTTCTCATTCCTAGATTGAGTAGAAGAAATTTGTGTCTATTGTTTACATTCTGAATTCATTAGTAGTTGAAATTTTTTATTTATTTCTACATCACATTAAAGTTATTGAAAACTAACTACATAGAGACTAGGTTCCTAATCTTCTCTTAGGGAAATTTCGAATAGTGTATTTTTGGTGCAGGAATTTTTTTCAATGCAGGAACAATGTCCTTCTATGGATTGAGGCTTTAGTATGCATTAGAGCTCACTTCAAATTTCATAGCTTGGAGGGAAAAAATGGAAGTTTTGTTGGATGATAATTGAGCATTGGAGTACACACAAATTGATATTCCAAAACCAACAACATCATATGCCTAACAATTGGCTTAGTCGAAGAAAGACACAACAAAATCCACGAGGATTATCCTAGAGGGAATCAGAGACAAAATTATTTTGAGTTTGTATGGAAAGAAGACTGCTTATTGTTACAGATCCATTTGGGCACATCAACCTTGACTTAAAAATCAGTACTATTAGGGCCCGTCAAACCCTAATCCAGTTGTTACATGCCCTAATGAAGTCAACCATTAGAATGCCTCCTTCACAAGAGATTCCATGATTGAAATCATCCAAAAACTACCTCTAAGAAGATTAGCATAGGTAGGCCTTTATCAGGGTGCACTATAGTGCAGCCAAGTACATTGCCAGGGTGCATTTCTGTGCACTTGAGCCCTCTTTGGCCTGTGCTGGGCGAATTTGAGCGAAATATGCATTGGGGTTTGGAATATTCTTATCCATAGGATGCCTATAGAAGTTTCCCAAGGCTATCCACTCCTTTGGGCTCGAAATTGGATGAGGGAGGAAGTTAAGGAATATGAATCCCTTTATCCCTTCCTCCATGGAACTAAATCCTAAGTTTGGGAGTGCATTCATTATCACCATTTATGGCATAACTTCCTTCATTGACCTACAAAAAGACCACTCATCTAAGTGATCAGGGGTTGGAAATCATTGAATTATAGTGAGATGCTATCAGTATGAGACTTGAGTTGGTTTCAAGTATTGTAATGATGTCAAAATGTCTTGCTTGTTATGAGAAGAGGATGGGATTGAACTAGAGGAGTGACACTGAATCAAGAAAATTTGGTTGTAACTCTTCTTTTTACTAATAAAGTGATCAAAGATTTTTCCATAGGTTTGTATTGTTCATTGGTTCTTTCATATGTGTATTATGCACTTGATTCCATTTTGTGTTTAAACAATTGATCATTATCATATGCTTTGCTTGGTTTTTGTCTTCTGTCTGTGTGCAGGTACTTTTCAAGCAGATTGAGTATGGAAAGGAGAGACAGAATTGGTCAAGGGAGATAAGGAGTAAGAAAAAGCTTGAGGTAGGCTTCTTTATTGTCTTATTTAATCTATTGGTTATAGAAAAAGTAGAGAATGCTTTGCACTGTTGTTCTAGACTTGGCTACTAGTCTAGGGGTTTAAGCGTTTATTCATAGACACTAAAACTTCCTAAAAAACTTATGCAATGTGGAAAACCCTCATAAAGTTATTTGAAAGCCATAGTGATGCCAATAAATTGGCATTGAAAGATAATCTCAGGAATATTCTAATGCAAGAAAATGAAACCATTGTTCAGTATCTATCTAGGTTCACTCAAGTCATAGACGATCTTGGAGGAGAAGGAGAGATTATGTCACCATGTGAGCTTATCACTCGGTCTTCCAAAGTCATGGCACGACTATCAAGATTCAGTTAATGGAATAGACAAGCTCCCAAATTGGGAGAGAATTTGGTCTGACTTGGTGTAGGAGGATATTAGAGGAAACACTAAAGATGGAGTCTCATTGAGATCTAATGAGGAAGAAGATTATGCTCTAGTTGGCAAAGGAAGGAATGCCAATGGAAAGAAGACTAAAGGCAAGGAAACATTAGGCCAAAACCTTTGAAAGAAGAAAGAACTCGGTAAAATTAAATTCTTTCACTACCATGTGTATGGACACTATGAAACCAAGTGTCCACACAAGAAATCCAGTAAGGAGTTTGCAACAACAACAGGAAAAGATTATCTCATATCATAATTCAATTTATATTTTAGCCTGATTTCTTACATGGCAAGCACACTAATAGTGAGTGAGTGATACCTAGACTCTGGTGCTTCATATCATATAATAGAAAATAAAGAGTTCTTCAATAACCAAGAGGAGAAGAGCCTAAAATTACCCATATACCTTGGAGATGATGGTAGATATAGTACCAAAGGGATTGTCACTCTCACCTTTACGAGGGATTCAATTTCTCATCTTCACCTAAATAATTTAATGTAAGTGCATAGTTTGAAGAAAAATTTAGTTTTCGTAGTTGTACTTGAAGATAGAGGATATGATGTGGTGGTTAGTAGATGGAAGGCATATATGAAGCATGCTTCTACTCGACAAGTAAAAAAAAATAGCATTCGAGTTAAAAATATCTACAAGCTAGAGCTAGATTTTTCCATGTATGAAAGTATACCTCCAAGAGTGAGGAGTGGCGATGTAGAGACTTAGCCCCAGAGTTGCAAAGATTTGTGTAGGATCCATAAGAGAGAAACAATAGTTGCAAAATATTCTTCTCATGAATCATTATTGTTGCTTCAGGGGCCCACAATATTCAATAGCGGAAGGATCAGTGCCAGTTGATGGACTCAGAGCTTGGGTGAAAATTGTAGGCTAATAGTAGTAAGAGACTTAGGAGACAGTTGCACCTCAGAGACATAGTTGATTCAGTATTTTGGATGCTTCTCAGTTGCAGTTGTTGTAGCAACAAAAACAATAGTGAGGAGGAGTGTTAATTGTGTTATAGTACATTCCTACTTAAGAGTAGGATTATGGTTGTTCAGAACCGTTTTCTTGTAAAGAGGGAGTGTGTAACCACCCATCCCATATCTACCTAGTTTCACCAACCTCCCAAGGTAAACATGAGAGAAGGAGATACTATGACATAGATAAACATCATAAGTATAGTTAAGGAAGTGGAATCGACAAACTGAAACTTTACTAACCTTCTTGAGGAGGTACATGACCCATAGGAGCTAAACAACCACTCAAAGGTCCCCAAACCCTGAGCTATCTTACATTTTTAGTGATATGGACTCCCAGTCACTTGCATAATAAGGAAAGATAATGGTTGTTACACTCTAGTTGCATCGATAACCATGCCTCCCAGTAAGTGCAGTCTAGATTTCCCAGTTCCGAGCATGCAATCTTGGAATGTGAGCCACTTTTGAGGGCTAATATCCAAATCTCTAGCCAGAACTTGATATAAACCCTACAAGAAAAAAGGTCATTGGTGAGGGTCATGCCTTTGATGGACCTTTAAGGTCCATCACCAATGTGATATATGGTGGCGATCTTTAAAAAAGCGTTGTTGTAAGTGTATATAGTGATGGTCCTTTAAGGTTTGTCACCAAAGCCATTTTCAATGACACTTTTGGTGAGGGTCGTTAAAGGCTCATCACTAATTCTCTCTTTGGTGACACTTTTGGTGAGGGTCATTAAATGCCCATCACTAATTCTCTCTTTGGTGACACTCCTAGTGACAATATTTTATTGACCGTCACCAATGATATTTTTCGTTACTTTTGGTGATGGTCAATAAATGTTCGTCATCAGTGATCATTCCAATGAGTTTTTTATGATGCTTCATGCCTATGACGGACCTTTAAGGTCCGTCACCAATGTCGCATATGGTGACGATCTTTAAAAAATCATTGTTGTAAGTGTATATAGTGATGGTCCTTTAAGATTTGTCACCAAATCCATTTTCAATGACACTTTTTGTGAGGGTTGTTAAAGGCCCATCATTAATTTTCTCTTTGGTGACACTTTTGGTGAGGGTCGTTAAAGGCCCATCACTAATTCTCTTTTTGGTGACACTTCTACTGATGATATTTTATTGACCCTCACCAATGCTCTTGTTAGTTACTTTTGGTGACAAACAAAAAATGTTCATCATCATTGATCATTCCAATGAGTTTTTGATGAAGTTATGTACTTGTTACTATATTGTTTGTCAAAAGATAACGATTTCAGACCATTGTTGTGGAGTATTTTTTATTATGTATCCAAGGTCATAGTGGTTATAATAGTTAGTCAATTTGTTAAGAATTAATTAGTGTGTATCATTTCCCTCAAGTCATAAGAATATAGTTTTCCTATGAGTCAACACATGATTCATCTCTATTAGGTTTATTATCTACAAATTTCTTTAAATAAAAGTTCCATAGTGTGTGTAGGAACTAATATTTATTTAATACATAATCAATCTCTATCAATTCTATTAATGAGAGAGACCTAGCACTCCTCAACACTCATGGCACACCTTAACATGCTTTAGAACAATACACTAACATTCCTTGGCACCTCACATGTCTTGGAACATCTTTGTACCTAGAACATCTTGCCATGAGTAGGATGTCAAAGCACATGTTGGAATGCCCTAGCATAGCATAGCACTCCCCTATCATGTGTTGGCATGCCCTAGAACACCTTGGTGAAATATTGCATTGAAAAACATTAGAACTTGGCACACATTGGCACTTGACATATATTATGACACATTATAAGTGTGCCTAGCATGCCCCTTTTGAAAAAAGATAAAGTCCCGACTTATTAACCCTCTTATGTGTTCATTTCCTTGCATTTTTGCTTGTTTATTCCTTTTGTTGCCTTGAAACTCCTTGACGCATATTGGCATACTATGGCACCAAGCACATCTTAGCATGTCTTAGCACCTGGAATTCCTTGACACTATTTGGAACATGCTATCACACCCCGGAAATACCTAGCACACTCTGGCACATATTGACATTCCCTGATATTGCCTGGCATGCCTTACCCGTGCTTAGCATACCATGTCACTTCCTCCTTGGCATGACAACTAGCACTCATTAACACTCCCTTATGCACCCTTATATTCATTCACTTCCATGCATTTTGACCTAGTGCTCCCTTGTGTTGTTGTAGTACTCCCTAACACTCCTCGACATGCATTGGCACTCTCTAGCACACCTTAGCACTCTTCAATATGCTCCTCTACTTCATAGCATACATCACACTCTCTGACGCACATTGGCACTTGGCACGTGTTGCCACTTGGAAAGTAGTAGAATGTTTGGCATGCATTGAGATGACTTGGTATGATTTGGCATGGTTTAATATTAAAGTTATTTGAGATCAATTATTGGAAACTAGATGAGAAGAAATAGAGGAAGATTTGGTACTTAGAATGCATTGACACTTAGCACTTGGCACCTATTAACACCTAGTGTTGGTTTTCCTAGCATGACCATCATGGAAAAGGTAAATTAATGACTTATTAACCCTATTATGTCCTCATTTACTTGTAGTTTAACTTGTTACTCCCTTTTGTTCCCTTGGCAGTCCCTGGCATGCATTATCACACCCTTGTACATCTTAGCATGCCTTCGCACTTGGCATGTCTTATCTTGTTTGAAATGTCTTCATACTATCTGGCGCATGTTAGCATGCCCTAGTATTCCCTAACACACCTTGGTATTCATGACCTTACAACTAGCATTACATTTTTCCATGACTTGGGAACATTACATTCACTAGAACACCTTGGCACTCCCTAGTTTTCATGCCCTCTGTTATCCTCCACAATGTCCCAGGCTGATGAGGAGATCGACGGAGGTGATCACAAACCAAGCTTTTAGTTTTGTAGCTAGTCCTACCAAACTAGAGAGGTCTCTCTCTATGAAATCACAACAAAGAGATGACATAATGTAAAGGATTTTAGGCTAGATAGGTAGGTTCAAGTGAGTTTTGAAAAATTTAGGGTTTTGTTGCAGATAAGGGAGAAAAACAAGGTAGCTAGGTCAGAGGATCAAAGGGTTACAACAAAAAATACAAAAAGGAGAAAGATAGCATTACTTTTATGATGGATCTTAGGGTTTTTCGATGTAGTGTAGTGTTTAAATGATGCAAAAGGTATTAATGAGCATGAAACATGAATTCATTAAGAAAGAAATAAAGTAACACATAATGATTTTTCCATCAAAATAGAGCTTTATGCAAAGATTTGTGTTTATAAAATGTAAGGAAAACCATTGAATAATTAATGAATGGAAAGAGAAGATTAATATCTTACATATAAAGTTATAATAGAGAAAAAATAACATCACAAACTTACTGCACATGAATTCCTAGATAATAGTTGCAAATTTTGTCCTTTGATTTCAGGAAAATGTCCAAGTACAAGCTACAATAGTTCTCTCCTGTGAAATCCAACCCGTTCTATCGTTGAGAAACTGATACATAAATACCAAAACACCATCTCCCCACTCTTAGGGGTTGAATCAATAACTCTAGGAATTGTTCAATGAGGTGTTCTAACCAAACCCGAATGTCTAGGGAAGTTAAAAATGACTTCTACAATTAACTTTGACTCCAACCTCTCTCATAAATGAGGTCAAATTTACATCAAAACAACTTATAAATACTAACCACCCTTTATTTACATTTACTTTTACCCCTCACATTCATCTACTTCACCCTTTTGACTTTTACCAGAGTCAAACTAGGAATTACAAAAAAATTACACAATGAAAATTTTATAGAAATCTCAGAAATTTCTAGGTCTATATCGAGTTCTTGGAGGCCATTTTTAAGTGCCCTTATGAAGTCCAAATCTAGATCAGAAGCCTTTTCTAGAAATATGGGAGAGTGTATATGCCTTTAGAGTTTTGTTTCACTCAAAATGACTAATTTTTGGCTGTGATATGGCTATTCTACCAAGGTGTCTCTAGGTACGCAACGAAATGGAAAGAGGGGTAGAAAGGTGATTTTTGGCCTCTTGGTTGAAAATTTCTCAAACTCTGAGCCCAAGAATAGGAAATTTGTCAAATGGGGTTTGGTATGGGATCATAAGCTTTCCAAAAATTCTGATTTTACATAATCTCGACCCTTGAGGAAGAAGCAAAGCGTGAGCCTGCTGTGCTGCTAGACAAAAAATTGCCAAAAATTTGCAAGTCTACACCAAAACACAAAATTTTCTCCAAACCCTCCCAAAATTTGTCCAGAGATGCCTCCTTAGCACAAACAAAACTTGCTAACACTCCCTATCATACACTATTATTCATTCATATCCATGCAATTGAAACTAGTCCTTCCTTGTGTTTCTGTAACACTACCTAACATACCTAGTCAATGCCTCCTTAGCACACTCAGAACTTGCTAACACTCCCTATCACACACCCTTATTCATTCATTTAAATGCAATTGAAACTAGTCCTCCTTTGTGTTTCCTTGGAACTCCCTAGCACGTGTTCGTGCCACACCCTAGCACTTGACACCTCTTGGCATGCCTTAGCACTTGGCATGTCTTGGAATTACTAACATGCCTTGGAATTTTCTAGCATGTGTTATCACTTCTTGGCATTCATTGCACACCTTGGCACTCCCTAGTTGTCATGCCCTCATAGATAGCCTTACTTTTTTTGTGACTTTGGAACCCCACCAAGTCATTGAAAAAATAGTGTTGTCCTTAGACAAAAGTCTCGCTTTGTCTAAAATTTCTTTTTCCATCCCCTTATCGTAATCGTAGGCTTACCTATTGCAAGTCCTATTATGAAATTATCCTAATACACTTTGTCCTTGGGACACCTGGAAGACACTCTTATTTGTTTGTTTCCATGCACTTTGACCTAGTTCTCCCTTGTGATGCCCTCACACTCCCCAACACTCCTCGACATGCATTCATGTTGTCTGGCATGTCACTACAAGAAGAAAGGTCATTGGTGAGGCTCATGCTTGTGACAGACCTTGAAGGTCAATCACTAATGTGACATATGGTGACGGTCTTTAAAAAAGCATTGTTGTAAGTGTATATAGTGATGGTCCTTTAAGGTTTGTCACCAAAGCCATTTTCAATGACACTTTTGGCAAGGGTTGTTAAATGATCGTCACTAATTCTCTCTTTGGTGACACTTTTGGTGAGGGTTGTTAGATACCCATCACTAATTCTCTCTTTGGTGACACTTCTAGTGACAATATTTTATTGACCATCACCAATGATCTTTTTGGTTACTTTTAGTGATGGTCAATAAATGTTCGTCGTCATTGATCATTCCACTGAGTTTTTTATGAAGCTTCATGCCTATGATGGACCTTTAAGGTCTGTCACCAATGTCGCATATGGTTACGATATTTAAAAAATCGTTGTTGTAAGTGTATAGAGTGATGGTCCTTTAAGGTTTGTCACCAAATCCATTTTCAATGACACTTTTGGTGAGGGTCGTTAAAGGCCCGTCACTAATTTTCTCTTTGATGACGCTTTTGGTGAGGGTCGTTAAAGGTCCATCACTAATTCTCTTTTTGGTGACACTTCTAGTGATGATATTTTATTGACCCTCACCAATGCTCTTTTGGGTTACTTTTGGTGACGGTCAAAAATTGTTCGTCATCATTAATTGTTGGGTTGTGTTATATTCTTTCTACGACTAGCCCACGTAGTTAACTGGGGGGTTAGAGGGGGGGCAGAGCCCCCCTTTGTTGCACTAATTATGTAGTGAGGGGGGTCACAAGGGGTTTGAGGCATACCCAAAACACCAATTTATGGGGTCCAGGGCAGCGCCCTGGAAAAGTTTTGTTTTGGACCCTATGTTAGGTTAGGCAGACCCACCTATGGTTTTGTGCATGATTTTCACACATGTTTTTGGATGCGATGGTTTTCAGTCCATGGTATTGGATGCTTCGACATGTATAGATATGTACTATAACATTGAAAGAAACATAATGAAAAATCAAGCTGATAGTCCCGGTTTTTGGATCCAGTGGGAAAATCTCTATGTATATGTGTTTTATGTGTTATGCTCTCACATTGTTTATTTTCTGTGTTTTAGAATTCATATGCAGGTAATTTCTGTATGGGGTTAAAACCTACATTTGGTATCGGAGCTATTTTTGACTTCAAGGGGACGCCTTTGTTACTGAGGGGTTTCGCTTGGGCCTATGGTAGACCCTGTTTAGTGGGAGATCTGCGAGATTGATTCTGGTGGTAAAAGAAGATGGTGAGTAGTGGAAAGATAGAGATCGAGAAATTTAGTGGTCATAGTTTTGAGTTGTGGAAACTCAAGATGGAGGATTTGTTGGTGGATAAAGATCAGTGGATCGCGGTAGATCTAAGTCCTAAACCAACGGGAGTGTCCAATGAAGAATGGAAGAAGTCGGATCAGAAGGCAAAGAGCACAATACGATTGTGTGTCTCAGATTTAGTATTGTTGAATGTATCAGGGGAAACTATGGTGAAGGTTTTGTGGGACAAGTTAGGGACAATCTAAGTCTCTGGTGAATAAATTGTTCCTACGAAAAAAGTTGTATAACCTGAGGATGAAAGATGGAGACTCAGTGACAGAGCATCTGAACGCATTAAATACTGTGGTAAGTCAGTTAGCATCTGTTGATATTAAAATTTTAGATGAAGATAAGTGCATTAGTTTGTTATTTACCCTACCAGATTCATGGGATAGTCCGGTTATTGCAATAGGTAGCAATGCAACTGCCTTGCATTTTGATGAAATAGTCTCATCCTTGCTGACAGAGGAGATGAGACGGAAAACATGGAGAGCCAGAATGGTGATGCCTTGACTGTACGAGGACGGTCCCAAAAAAGAAACAAAAATAAGTCATTGAGTGCGAGATCTAAATCTAGAAGGAGATCTAAATATCTAGGAAAACATGTAAAAGTGGTGTGCTGGAAATGAGGAAAGGAAGGGCACTACAAAAGGGACTGTAAATATAAAGCTCCTGACAAAGGAAAGGGATCTGAAGAGGTTCCTTCTGCAAAGGCGAAAACCACATCAAATGAAGCTGGGGATGTGTACTTGGCTTCCTCAAGTACACATGTAGATCATGAGGCATGGTTGATTGACTCAGGTGCATCCTTTCACTTCACTCCCCATAGAGAGTGGTTCTGCAAGTATGAGAAATATGATGGTGGCGATTTCTTCTTAGGGGATGATAGGAAGGCTAGAATTATTGGCCAGGGAAAAGTAAAGTTGAAGTTGCAAGGTGGAAGCATTAGAACACTTCCGGGTGTTCTACATATTCATGCATTGGTTAGAAATCTAATTTCTATAAGAAAGCTTGATGATGTAGGTGTAAAGACAGTGTTTGAGAAAGAAACCTACAAGATGGTTCTGGGAGCATTGGTATTAATGCGGGGAGTTCAGATTGGAACTTTGCACACATTGCAAGGTAGCACTGTTGTTGATAGGTGCAATAGTTATGTGCTTCTTGAAAGTGGAATTGAAAATCTAGTGGTCTCTGGAGATCAGACCATGTTGTGGCATCAAAGCCTTGGACATATTGGAAAGAAGGGCCTTTGAATGCTTCATGGTAAAGGTATGGTAGAAGGTATGAGTAATAGCTCTCTGGATTTTTGATTTCTATGAAAATTGTGTATATGGGAAGCAGAATTGGGTGAGTTTCGCTTCTGGTTGTAAGAGGGTGAACCAGATATTAGAGCTTGTGCACAGTGATGTGTTTGGACTTGTGAAGGTTCCATCACTAGGTAAGTCTATGTACTATGTATTATTTATAGATGACTTGTTGAGGAATACATGGATATATTTCCTTAAGAATAAATGTAAAGTCTTTGACAGGTTCAAAGAATTTAAGGCTTTGGTGGAAAACCAGACAAAGAAGAAGATAAAGGTGTTGAGGACAGATAACAGTGGAGAGTTTTGCAGTAAGGAATTTGAAAAATTCTGTAAGAAGTGCGGTATAGCATGGTAGAAGACTACTCCATATACACCTCAGAAAAATGGATTTACAGAAAGAATGAAAAAGACTTTGATGGAAAGGGAAAGAAGCATGCTCAGGGGTGCCAGGTTAGGACAAGAATTCAAGGAAGAGGCAGTGGAGACAACATGTTACCTAGTCAACGGATCACCTTCATCAGCGTTGGAGCAGAAAAGTACACAAGAGGTATGGACTGGTAAGAAACCCTCTCTTTCACATCTGAGGGTATTTGGATGTGATGCATATGTACATGTTCCAAAGGAGAAACGAACCAAGTTGGATAGTAAATCTGAAAAGTGAATCTTTATTGGGTATAAGGATGGTTTAAAGGGTTATAAGCTTTGGAACCCAGTAACAAGTTAAGGTTGTGTACAGCCGAGATGTGGTGTTCAGAGAGGTGAAAGATGTTATTAAACATGAAGTCCAACCAAAAGAACTTGAGAATGTAGAGTTTGAGCTAAAGGAGGAAGAATTAGACTCTACAATAGAGGAGGAATCAGAAGATTAAGAGCCACAAACTCCGGATGTGAGAAGATCAGTTTGAGAAAGAAGGCAACCAGAAAGGTATAGTCCATCTGCTTTCTGTTCAAATTTGCTTTATCTATTACTGATGATGATCCTAAAACTGTGAAGGAAGCAGTAAATTCAGAGGATGGAAAACTCTGGAAAGAGGCTATCATTGATGAAATGGTATCTTTGCACAAAAATGAGGCTTGGGATCTGGTAGAGTTACTGGCTGGAAGGAAACTCATTGGCAGCAAATGGGTGTTCAAGAAGAAGATAAATGCAAAAGGAAAGGTGGAGAAATACAAAGATCGGTTGGTAGTAAAAGGTTATTCCCAGGTACCGGGAATTGATTTTGGTGATATTTTTTCTCCTGTTGCCAAGGTAACTTCTATTAGATTACTTTTATTTGTTGCTGCTGCTTTTGATTTTGAGGTAGAACAGATGGATGTAAAGACATAATTTCTTCACAGAGATCTGGAAGAGGAAATCTACATGAAGCAAATTGAAGGCTTTGCGGTGAAGGGGAAGAAAGAACTGGTGCACAAGTTAAAGAAGTCTCTGTATGGGTTAAAACAGTCACCAAGGATGTGGTATCAGAAATTTGATACATTTATACGGGGACTTGGCTTCACCAAAAGCAAAGTAGATCACTGTGTGTATTTTAAATTAATCGGTGACCGTGTTATTTATTTAGTCTTTTATGTGGATGATATGTTGCTGGTAGGAAATGACAAAGAAATTATCCAGGATTTGAAGACCAATTGTCCTCCAAATTCAACATGAAAGATCTTGTTGCTGCAAACTATATTTTGGGCATGGAAATTAAAAGAGATCGGGCAAAGAGGAAGCTCTGGTTAAACCAGAGGAAGTATGTCAAGACAATATTGCATAGATTTAATATGCAAGATAGTAAACTGGTGAAGGTTCCTATTTCTGTAGGTGTAAAGTTATCTGTTGAACAATGTACCAAGACACAAGAAGAGGAAGAGGACATGTCCCATGTTCCATATGGAAGTGCAGTTGGTAGCTTGATGTATGCAATGGTATATACTAGACTAGACATTGCACATGTATTGGGAGTATTGAGCAGGTTTATGTCAAAACCAGGAAAAGAGCATTGGACAGTAGTGAAGCAGGTTTTTAGGTATTTGTGTGGCACTAGTGATTACGGTTTGTGCTACCAAGGAAGACTAGGATTGGACAAAATGTTGGATATTCGTGGCTTTGTTGATGCAGACTGGGTTGGAGATCTGGATCAAAGAAGATCTACAAGCGGGTATGTGTTTAACCTATTTGGAGTTGTAGTCAGTTGGATGAGTAAGAAACAATCTGTAGTGGCACTATCAGCTATAGAGGCATAATACATGGCAACCACTCATGCAAGGAAGGAAGCAGTTTGGTTGCAAAGATTGTGTTCAAGTATGGGGTTAGTACAAGGATCTATAAGGATAGACTGTGACAGTCAAAGTGAAATTTTCTTGCCAAAGAACCCTGCATATCATTCAAAGACAAAGCACATTGATGTTCAGTATCACTTTGTGAGGGATATGATAGAAGAAAAAAAGGTGTTGCTGGTAAAGGTGGAGACTTTGAAGAATATTGCAGATGCATTGAAAAAATCTGTGAGCTTTGAGAAGTTCTCTTGGTGTAGAGAGACAATGGGCATTTCAGGGCTAGAAAAATGACTAAGCTCTCTTGTGGTCCCCTGTGGAAAGAAAGAAACAAGTGGGAGAATGTTGGGTTGTGTTATATTCTTCAGACAACAAGCCCACGTAGTTAACCGAGGGTTAGAGGGGGCGCGGAGCCCCCCTTCATTGTGCTGATTGTGTAGTGGGGGCGAGGGTCACAGGGGCTTTGGGGCATACCCATAACCCCATATATGGTTTTGTACATGGTTAGGTTGAGTGGACCCACGTATGGTTTTATGCATGGTTTTCGGTCCACTGTATTGGATGCTTTGGCATGTATAAATATGTATTATAACATTGAAAGGAACATAATGAAAAATCAAGCTGGTAGTCCCAGTTTTGGGATCCAGTGGGAAAATCTCTGTGTATATGTGTTTTATTTGTTATGCTCTCACATTGTTTATTTTCTATGTTTTAGAATTCGTATGCAAGTAATTTTTGTACGGGGTTAAAACCTACATTCATCATTCCAATGAGTTTTTAATGAAGCTATGTACATGTTACTATAATTTTTGTCAAAAGATAATGATTTAAGACCATTATTGTGGAGTCTTTTTTATTATGTGTCTAAGGTCATAGTGGTTATAATAGTCAGTCAATTTGTTAAGAATTTATTAGTGTGTATCATTTCCCTCAAGTCATAAAAATATAGTTTTCCTATGAGTCAACACATGATTCATCTCTATTAGGTTTATTATCTAGAAAAAATCCTTTAAATAAATTTCCACTAGTGTGTGTAGGAACTATATTATTTAATACATAATCAAGCTCTATCAATTCTATTAATGAGAGAGACCTAGCACTCCTCAACACTCATGGCACACCTTAAAATGCTTTGGAACAGTACACTAACATTCCTTGGCACCTCGCATGTCTTGGAACATCTTTGTGCCTAGAACATCTTACCATGAGTAGGATGTCTAAGCACATGTTGGCATGCCCTAGCATAGCATAGCACTCCCCTATCATGTGTTAGCATGCCCTAGAACACCTTGGTAAAATATTGCATTGAAAAAAATTAGAACTTGGCACACATTGGCACTTGGCATATATTGCAACACATTATAAGTGTGCCTAGCATGCCCTTTTTGAAAAAATATAAAGTCCCGACTTATTAACCCTCTTATGTGTTCATTTCCTTGCATTTTTTCTTGTTTATTCCTTTTGTTGCCTTGAAACTCCTTGATGCATATTGGCATAGTATGGCACCAAGCACATCCTAGCATGTCTTAGCACCTGGAATTCCTTGGCACTATTTGGAACATGCTATCACACCCCGAAAATACCTAGCACACTCTAGCACTTATTGACATTCCTTGATATTGCCTGGTGTGCCTTATCCGTGCTTTGCATACCTTGTAACTCCCTCCTTGGCATGACATCTAGCACTCATTAACACTCCCCGATGCACCCTTATATGCATTCACTTCCATGTATTTTGACCTAGTGCTCCCTTGTGATGTTGTAATACTCCCTAACACTCCTCGACATGCATTTGCACTCTCTAGCACACCTTAGCACTCTTCAATATGCTCCTCCACTTCATAGCATACATCACACTCTCTGACGCACATTGGCACTTGGCATGTGTTGGCACTTGGAAAGTAGTAGAATGTTTGGCATGTGTTGAGATGACTTGGTATGATTTGGCATGGTTTAATATTAAAGTTATTTGAGATCAATTATTGGAAACTAGATGAGAAGAAACAGAGGAAGATTTGGCACTTAGAATGCATTGACACTTCGCACTTGGCACCTATTGGCACCTAGTGTTGGTTCCCTTAGCATGACCCTCATGGGAAAGGTAAATTGATGTCTTATTAACCCTATTATGTGCTCATTTACTTGTAGTTTAACTTGTTCCTCCCTTTTGTTCCCTTGATAGTCCCTGGCATGCATTGTCACACCCTTTTACATCTTGGCATGCCTTCGCACTTGGCACGTCTTATCTTGTTTGAAATGTCTTCGTACTATCTGGGACATATTAACATGCCCTAGCATTCCCTAATGTTAGTATTGACAACAAATTAGTAATGTTTTTTTATGTAAATTGTAATTAGGCGATTGCATACCGAATAGTCGGTTATGTAACGATAGATTTATGAATAGACATGATATAAAACTAATGTACTACACATGAAATAAAACAGAGCGGAGAATCAGTTCAAATTCAGTTTTCATATCTTGGCTTTCATATCTTGGCGAGGGTTCTTGTTCCTTGTTTCTTTCATTATTTCATCTGTCTTTTTTCCTACAATTGGTATCAGAGACCAGTGAGGCTGTGCAGGCCTGCGTTGAGTGAAAAGCAGTGAGACTGTGCGTACGTTTAAAGAAGGGGTTGGAGCGTGACTGTGCTGTCCACTGCTAGAGTGCTGTGCGTTCTGTCCGTGTGAAAAGCAGTGAAAGGCTGTGTGCGGGTTGGAGCTGGTGAAAGAACCTGGCTGTGGGTGCTGTAAGCCGTGAGAACCTGTGGCATGGTGCGTAAGTTGATAAGAGCCATTGAGGGCTGTAGTGTGTGTGCGGGATGAGCCTTTCTGTACATTGCGGGCTGTAGTGTGTGTGCGGGCTGAGCCTTTATGTGCATTGCGGGCTGTAGTGTGTGTGCGGGCTGAGCCTTTTTGTGCATTGGAAAGCCGTTTTTTTTAAGAAGAGACAGTGTTACTGTCTGTGCGGAAGAGCCTGCCGGTGTGTGCACTGGCGCAGAGAGGGAGCGGAGCTACCAGAGCTGCCAGAACTTGTTCAGAAAATCAGAGGAAGACCTTCTGCCTTGTGGCTGCCAGAACTTGTTCAGAAAATCCGGGTATTTTTTAAGAAATTTTGTCTCATAATTTTTTTTTTCCAGAAAGCTGTTTGAAAGAAGTTTTGTCTCAGAAATTTTTTTAGAAAGTTGCGAAAGTAAAGTTCTTTCAATTCAGAATAAAGGAATGTGTGAGTGAAATAAGAAGGAAAAGAAGACAGATATTTTTTTTTAAGGAAAGGAAAAATTTTCAGGGTTCTTTCTATTTGGAGAAATAAGGAGATATACACCTTATTTTTTTTTTTAAAGGAAATAAAAAACCCTAGAAAGTCTGAAACCCTAAGAAAGAAAAAATGGCCAAGATTTCGAATGCGAAATTCGAGGTGGAGAAATTCACTGGAAAGAGCAATTTTGCTCTTTGGAAACTGAAGGTTAGGGATCTGCTTGTGCAACAAGGGTTGCACAAGGCATTGGATGGGGCGACTAAAAAACCTGCAAACATGACTACTTCAGACTGGGAGGACTTTGATGCCTGAGCTCTCAGTACCATCCGGCTATGTCTAGCGGATGAAGTTCTCTTCAACATTGTTGAAGAGGCTACGACTTCAGGATTGTGGGAAAAACTTGAAAATCTCTATATGACAAAGTCATTGACCAACAGAATTTATCTGAAAAGACAGTTATACAATCTTCGAATGAAAGAAGGTTCAAACGTTGCAGAACATTTGAATGTTTTTAATACACTAACAGATATGGAAGTCAAAATACAGGAAGAAGATAAAGCCATAACCTTGCTGTGTTCTCTACCTGAATCATGGGATCACTTCGTAACTTCAATTAGCTTCAGCGCTGCTGATTCTTTGAAGTTTGAATCAGTCGTGGGAGCTCTTCTGTCTGAAGAAGTATGAAGGAAATCCAGCACTGAAACAGCTGCATCAGAAGCCATGGTCGCTAGAGGACGCTCAAAGGAAAGAGGAGAAAAACCAAGGGGAACTTCCAGATCGAAATCGAAAGGAAAGAAGTGTAAGGTGAAATGTTGGAACTGCAATAAAGTTGGACACTTGAAGAAGGACTGTTGGAAACGAAAGAAATCCGAAAACCTGAAGAACGAAGCGAATCAGGTCAATTCAGGTATGACAGACGAAGTTTTATCTGCTGAAGAATTGTGTATGATAGATGAAACTTCACCTGAATGTAATATCTCTCAGGGTTTAGAT
>APFE030098855.1:89746-102202 GCA_000404065.3 Pinus taeda | reverse complement strand
TATTCGAATGAATATTGAGTAGTTGAAAAAAAAGGAAAGACCAGAACAAGTTTTCTTTCCCGTCTTTGTGTTTTCTGATATGTGGCTATATGGAAATAAGTACAAGTTGCTCGATCAATCTTTAGGGTTTCTAGATCGATGGCCATTCTTAGAATTGATTTGCAAATTTGTTTTATATTTTCACATGAAATGTATGTTGAGTAGTTGAAAAAAAAAGGAAAGACCATGGGAACAGTACAATCTTATCTGTGGCTATATGGAGACAGGTATAGGTAGTTGGATCAATTTTTAGGGTTTCTAGATCTATGGTCATTCTTAGAATTGATTTGGAAATTTGTTTTATATTTTCACATGAAATGTTGCAGTAATTCAATTTTTAGGGTTTCTAGATCTATGGTCATTCTTAGAATTGATTCGGAAATTTGTTTTATATTTTCACATGAAATGTTGCAGTAATTCGGAGACAGTTATTGTTTCATGGTTGAATTTGGATGCGTTGAGGAAAAATATTGAGGAGGATCTCTTCAATGGCTTGGTCACAAAACATGGATCTATTTTCTCTGAGAAAATTTGGACCACGATGGAAGGATCAGAAGCCTTGGTCTTCCTTCAAGAGCAAAAGAAAATACTTGCACAGGTACCCTTTCTCTCCTTTAATTCCTTCCTTGATTTCAATTTCTTCAAACAATCTACCAACTTTTTCACCTGAAATTAGGTTATATGGGTTTTGTTTTTTAAGAATTTAGCTTCAAATGAACTAGCCCCACAATTACTATATTGGAAATGAATTTTATATTAAATATAGGCTGAACTCTTATAGTAGTTTGGTAGTATACCACACCCTTTCTCTCCTTTAATTCCTTCCTCGATTTCAATTTCTTCAAACAATGTACCGACTTTTTCACCTAAAATTAGGTTATTTGGGTTTTGTTTTTTAAGAATTTAGCTTCAAATGAACTAGCCCCACAATTACTATATTGGCAATGAAATTTATATTAGATATACGATGAACTCTTATAGTAGTTTGGTAGTATACCACACTGGAAATTACAAAAATAGTAGTTTGGTAGTATACAACAACGTAGAATTCTCAGGGTAACTCCCTGCCCTCCCTCATTTCAATGTAACAGGAAAAGATTTTCTTGCTCTCTTTCCATTTCACGACAGATCTCAATTTCAAGCTCTTTTACCAGAAACGGAACGAAAGTCTTTGTTTCTAAAAAAAACCCGTATAAAAAATGGAACAATACGGAAAACAGTGTTTTATATGGTAATTTTCTTTTTTTAATGCAAGAAACTAGGTTTTCCATAAACAATTAGTTTCTTGAAACTATTTTATGGAAAATGTTAATCTAATTCATTTGCAATATGGATCTCTTCCCATTTCTTCCCGATTGGACGTCGACATGAATCATAAAAAGCATTGGTTTTCTAGATAGTTTTTGAAGGTATTTTCATAGTCTATGGTTAGAAGTCAACCATATATAGCTTAGGTGCTAATTGAACAGGTTTGTTGCAAATAGGTTGGGTGACCTCCCTAGTGACAATACCTTGCAATAATGCTTAATATATCTTTAACAATGTTGACTATTTAGGGATTTTATTAGTTAAAGTTATGCATTTTTTTAATTGTAGCCATTGATGTGTGGCAGTGGATGGTTAAGTTTTTACAATTTTTTTTCTTATTTTTGGGTTGCTTTTATTTAAAAGTGGAAGTGATTATATCTAATTTTTAAATGTGTATTTATATAAAATTAAATTAAAGTATAAGGGTTTTTTTATAATTTATAAATAGTATTAATAATTTAGTTAATTTCTACTTAATATTTTTTTATAAAACATTGGACACATATTTCTTTTGCTATTGGTCTGGTTTATAACTTTCATGATTGGAAATGATTTTGATAAACCATTCTACTTTGTAATAATTTTAATATCATCAACCAAGACATAATTTATATAAAAAATAATATTATCTATTATCCATCCCATTAATAGTTTTATCACATAAATACTTTTTTCATGGGTGATAAGAGAGATTATGTTAGATAATTTGCAATAACAAAGCTTAAGAGAAATAAGCTATTGATTAATATGTCTATAATACAAACATCATTTCAACTATGATAAATATGGAAAGTTTCATAGTTACATAAAAATAGTGATAGAAATAATTGTAAATTTATAAAAATAAACAAGTCCCAAAAATACAAACCTCTTTAAGTGAAGAGATTTGATCCTCTCAACGCTTGAACCACAGTTAAAATGGATCTAGGTTGCTTTAGTTATTAGCCTTTGAATAGGCTACATTGTAGAAAAATACCATTGACAAAAACCATGGGTTAGGAGTACCATGGGAAAAAACCATGGGCAAGAAAAAACTATGCACTGGATAATTTTATGTTTTTTAATTTTTTATTTGATTTAATTTTGTTTTATTTTGACTGAGTTAAAATGACAAATATTATAACATATTCCCCAGGTGTAAAGGGCCTCTTGGCACAAAAATATAACAACCAAAAATATATTAAGAGGGGCCTAGAATAAAATACCTAGATTATGAAATTTCTTTTCAAGACTTCAAGGGCTCTCTTGCTTTTTTGAATTTATGAAAGAAAATTGATCAGAAAAAACTAATAAATTAAATAAATATTAAATACAGAACCATGGAATCGAACAAAACCATGTGAAAAAACTAGCAAATTAAATGAATATAAAGTACAAACCCATGGAATATAACAAAACTATTGGCCATAATTTCAAAAGCTATTTTAACATAAACAAATCTAGGACTAAAAAAGAATGGTTTGGTAAATTCTAACCATGGGTAATAACATTTTTTTAAAGTTATTTTAACATAATCATATTTAACAACTAAAAATGAATGGTTTGGTATGTTATAACCACAAGTGATATTTATATATAATATTAACTAAGTAGAAATTTAAAAAAATCACAATTTAATATTTTATTTCACTTATTTATATTGATCAACAACACTTGTTAATTGGAAGCATTGACTCACATAACAAATTTTAATGGATCCAACAGAATAAAATTAAAATTAATAAAAAATAACTAATATCAAGAAAGAATATCTAAATTTAACTATTAAAATTTAACATAAAAATAAATTTACTATACAAAACCATATATATGATGCATTACAATAATTAATATAAAACATGATTACATATAATAATCATTTAATCAATGCAAATACAAATATGAGATAGCCATTATACACTTTAGCAATGATTATGGTAAATAATATATACTAGCCTAGATCCATCTTAATTTCAGATATACCAACACCCTAAAGGGATCAAATCTCTTTTATAAATTAGTAATGTGTATAGATATTTTATATATATTTTTATAAATTAGTAGTTAAATAATTTAGTTAATTTTTTTTCTTCACAAACTAGCAATTTAATATCTAGTTCAACTATACTTTTAAAATATATTATTTTTATTATTATAAAGATTAGTTTTCTATTATAATGGATTAAAGATAATTTTTTGAAATTTTTCTCTTTATATTTTGTCTTCAAACACATGTTTTAGTATTTATGGTTCTGCAAGTGGCAATAGTTTGAGACAACCCTCTATTTTTGGCCCTGTATCCAATGGAGATCAACTCCACCATCTTGTTACCCAACCATGAAAACAATAATACAATAACTGTGTGGAAAACGATACAATAGATCCCAAATTTGAGGTCCACTCATGTCACATCCAAGAATATATACAATGTATGTGGGATCATGTACTCATCTAGAAAATGCAAAGGCTAAATCAAACTTGAATTGAGTGCCAAGTGTTTCTTCACTATTGTATTTGCCAGCCTAGAGGATCAAACATGGGTATTCAAGAATGGCTTATGTGAGAAATGGAAGCTTTGTTGATCACTATAAGTATTAAGCAATGACCAATGTGAGAAGCGAAAGCCTATGAGCAACTACCTATGAACCATAGCATTTGAGAATGTTAATGATGAATGCTTTGTTTTATGTTTCATATTTTTCTTGTTTTCTCTCTCTCCTCGTTTCTTGAATGTCGTTTCTTGAATGTGAAACAAATGCTTGGTTGTATGTTTCATATTTGTCTTTTTTTTCTCTCTCCTCATTTCTTAAATGTGAAATCTCCAAACTCCATTTCTCATCTCGTTGTCATTTCGCATTTCATTTCCCCTTTCTAGTTTCTAGTAACATAGATTTCAAGCCGTTACTTCTAGCTTTGGTTGAATTTATGCATTGCTCTCAACTCCAAAAGCAGGTGATAGAAGGGATGGGTAAAAAGCTTGGTACCCAAGATAAAGTTAAAGATTAAGAAACATTGAGAGAGACATTGCAAGATTCCACTTGCGGGGTAAAAGGATCACAACAAGGCCACAGTAAGCCCCCAAGATAAAACGAAGATGCTACCGCATGCAGTGGTAACAACCAGAATATGGTGCAACGCCATATATTAAGGTCCACCAATGACATCATATTAGCAAAAATCTAAGCATGAAAATAGATTGAAACAAAAACAAAAGGGAAACCCACACTAACTCTTCAGGTCCTTGCTCAATAATCAGACAACATTTGGGTATGAAAAATCAGGGATCCCTTCTTCAAAGTCCCTATTTACTTTTATAGATATCTTCATATTGATGGATGCATTCGACCCTCCTCGAATGACCATATGATTAGTGCTGCGAAGTTGCATTCATTAAACTTCCTGGAAACTATTTGAAAATTTTTTAATTTAAAACTTTTATACAAAACTTTGACTTTCGCATTTTGTAATTTGGTGCATATGTTTTCCGCTTACACCACATTTTTTTTAAATAAACTACATATTTATTTTCTTTTGATTACATTTCTCAACTATGGTCGTGGATTCATCCTAGACAAATAATGAAAATAAGATATGTTCCAGGGAATTGAACATATGTTTTTTCATCACTTATATCAATATACTTTGACAACACAGGAATGGAAACCTGAACCCATCACTTCATCGTACTATGATCGATAGAGACTTTCCTAGCTGTTGAGCACAACACATAGCCCATATCATTCTAAGGTATACTGGTGTTATTGTTTCACCTTGGATATATATTTGTTTTATTGCAGCAGGGGAACAACTACTACATTACGATACATCAACTATACTTAAAGGAAAAAACTATTTTTCCTGTACAACCACATTGAGAGTAATAAGTATCTTCCCATGTGTCATCATAGAAACAGATTCCATTTTGCTAATTCATTGTGTTTCTCATTATAGTGGCCACCATTATTGTGCAAGTTTCTCTTGTCACTTTTTTCCTCCATGAAAGTTAATAAGAAAATATTAAGACAATGCTAAATGTCAAATTTTAGCAGACATTTTGAAAACCTTTTTGATCCATTTTCTAACATGGTCCACAATCTTCTTTGATAGTACTACGATGTATCTCTTCCAAAACATGATTTTCTTTCATATCTAGACAACTAATTTGATAAATTATTTCTTTAAATCTATCTTGGATTCTAACGTTATTGGATGTTCTTGAAGATGGGCTAAGTGTTCACCCAAAACGTCCAAACATATCAATAACAACACATAGTGTAACAGAAATATTCATCCTCAACCAATTATTAAATGCGGAAATATTCCTCTAAAAGCCTATATTTACCATACACTGGGGCTATTAATTATATAACCCGTGGTTTTAGTTTCTCTTGCATGTTTGGCGATTCAGCTGGAATATGACAAAATATAGATTTCCTTGATGTCTTCACTCCAACTTCTTGGATGCCATCTCAAAGAAAGGCTTAATGGATATTCCAAATATTATCTTTAGAGGTGTCCATTTCGACCCGAAAGGCCAAGTATCCATGGCATCAGTCACACTCTTCTATGCATGTGTACATTACCAAGCAATTTATCACCCATAAACATTGTTGCAAGACAATAATTGTTCAAATAAATTTCTATGACGTTCTGGATATCTAAAGAGATTTCCTTATAAATCTCAAGTTCAGCAAAGCATCCAACATATGGATCATGAAACAATGGATTCTCACACTAATATATTCACCATGGGACTGAGACAAAAATATACAAATTGTAAACTCCCTCATGTAGATGAGAAAGTGGTGTTGGAACTCTCCACGTTAGAATTCACATTCTTACCATATTCAAATGGTGTCCTTTCTCAATGTAAAACATTCTTCAATAATATGGCCACTCTCCCACATGTGTCACTTCTCCCAATCCTCACGCTTAATTGGCACATTACACCTACGCATTTCATTTGACAATGCGTAAGGCTTGGGACTTTATATCTGCTATAGTGGGCCTTCATCCCTCTTCTATTACAAAGTAGACTTCTCAGGGTAGGGGAAATCACAACTCCTACCCTCTGTCATCTCAATGCAACACGAAAATATTTTCTTGCACTCTTTCCGATTCACGACAACTCTTCAATCAGAAATCTCAATTTCAAGCCCTTCCTTCCAGCCTTGGTTGAATATTTTCATTTCTATCAACTCCAAAATCCGGTGATAGAAAGGATGGGTAGAAGGCTTGGTACTCAAGCTAGAGTTAAAGAGGAAGAAAGATTGAGTCAGACACTAGAAGATTCCTCTCGTGGGGTAAAAGGATCACAACAAGGCCATAATAAGCCCCCAAGAGAGAAAGAAGATGCTACTGCATGCACTCGTAACAATCAGAGTGTGGTGCAACATTGTATATTAAGGTAGCATTATCATCCCCTCAAGGCTTCAATTTCTCAGGAGAATCTGGCGAATTTCAGGCTATAATTAGCAAAGTGGAAAGCTTGCACAATTTTGTTTATAGACCTTGTGAGCAAGTTACAGATGCTGATACACTCTTTGATCTCACATCCACACTCCTCACTACTATTAACAGATCACAAAACAATGCTGGTGATACTCCAGTTGATTTTATTAGTAGTGATATTCTAAGAAACTATAGTGACCAAGCATATGGAAGCAGGTCTTTGGAGGGAAATGATGATCAAACCCAAATACCATGGAGAAATATTGAGCTTTTAGCTACTTTCTGTTTTCCAGCATGTGGTAGGAATTAGCACTATGCTTGGACCAATGGATAATGAACCCAAGCAAAGGAAAGGTATCGTACAGAGAAAACAGACTAACTTGACAGAAAGCACTTGACCTAAAGCAGTGAAAGAGTCTTAGGAAGATGAAAAATCAGAAACATACAAGAATATGGCAAGCATATTTAACATTTCAAGAAAATAGAAGCAAACCAAATTAGAGAATTTGGTTCCAAATAGAATATCATTTTCCCAAACAATAGAAAACATCTAGTAAAGGATGGTAGAGTTCAAATAAATGTAGATGAAAATGGAAAACATTTTGTTGTCCCAAAAAATGCTCCCAGAGCTACAGAAATGACATATGGAGAAGCTTCTTCCAACCAATTTGTTTTTCGTTTTGATTTTAAAGACTGGAAGCTGATGATGGAAGCTATTGAAAGTGGTGAGGAGTTGATGCCTCACAAAACCAATCCACTTATGATTCCTTGTTCTGAGAAGGCTGTAGAGGCTCCTACCAGAGTGGTTTCAAGAAACAGGGGCAGAGTGGTACTTGCAACTCTTGAGCTGCAGGAGGATGAATGTCGAAGTGACGATGGTGGTGGAGGTCTTCAAATACTAGCACCGAAGAAGCGAAATAAGTGTCTCCTATGACTTTTGCTGCTTTTTTGGGTGCCTTTTGTTGGAAACTATCTTTGTTTCTATGAGTGCATTGTAATTTATACAAGAAGCTAATCTTTAATTTGAGAAATCTAGTATCTAAAAAATTCTATCTTGTTATCATAATTAGTTATAATTAAGTTTACTGGCAGTTAAAACCCCTGGTCATGAAGTACACCCCTTTAGGCACGGTTCCAAGGCCTGGGCAGAAGACTGGCATCCCGTAAAAGGAAATGGTTAATGTAAGATGTCAAGTTTTATCTGTTAAACCATGATTAATCTCCTTGTGACAGTATGTTGTAATTTTATGTTTGAAAAGTATTTTGAGATACCACACAAGAACAAAGTTTCAGATTGTGTAATTGGTTTAATTTGAGAATACATAGATATGAGAGTAGGGTAAGGCCAGGTGAAAATAGATGTAAATACAAAGGTTCAAAAAACTATCTAGAAGCCCTTACCATACCCAAACACTTTTACTATCACTAGAGGGATAGAGAGATCCACCCAGAGGCATGTGGAGAATAAGTAGGGATATGCATGCTCTGGATTGACTAATTGCTTGACCCTAGCTCAAGAAAGTGCAACTAGTAGATGGCAAGAGATTGACAATATATATCTATTAAGTATGTGTATATGAAATTCATTATGTCCCCTTTTGATTTTCAAGGTGGGAGGAATGCAATGGAGAAAATGGAGATCGTATTTGTCCTCTATATCCCACCTATCAGGACACTAGGATAAGTCCCAATAATAAGAGTTGGGTTCGCTCATAAGTATATGATTGTAAAAGGCCATCATGAAGTTTATTAAGCTAAGTCATCCTTTAGTTGAGTTTCATCCTTTAGTTGAAGCTTCAAGCAAGATACTCAGCCTATTTTCAACCCTTCAGTCTTCCTGGAATAGCTACGGAACAACCCTATTTAACCCACGTTGAATGCCTCTTCTTTCTATGATCTTAAACTTCAAACTTTGGCCCTTATCCCCATAAGAGCACCCAAAAACAACACTCAAAAAAACCTCTCTTTCACACGTTTTACCTATAGCAAAACATAATACTTCGACGTTTCTTCTAGGGATTCATTCTTGCTATCTTATGGATCCTTCTTGTAGCGGCTAGGGCCTCCCTTTGATTGCATCTAGGGCCTCTCTGAGTGCTGCTTTAGACCTTCCTTGACTGTGTCTATATGCTTCTTCTTAATGACTGATAAGGGCCTCCCTCTTGCTATGGATTAAGGCCTCCTTTGTTGTAGATAAGAGCCTTCCTTTTGCTGCGTATCTGGCCTCTCTTGACTACATCTTTATGCCTCTCTTGACTGCATCTTAGGCCTCTCTCTAGACTGAATCTTAGGCATCTACCTTGTTGTGGCTAAGCCTCCTTTATACTGCGGTTAGGGCTGAATTTTACTGTAGCTAGGGCATCCTTTTCGAATGTGGCTAGAGATCCTTCAAGACTGCATCTAGGTCTCCTTTCATGACTGCAGCTAGGGATCCTTTGTGACTGCAACTAGGGCTCGCACTATTGCAGCCCGCTAGCCTTGCACTGCCCAGGGACTCCTGCACTATAGCACTCTATGCTATTTCATCTGCATCTGTATCTACCCACATCTGCTAGTCATGTTACTCTGTCTTGGGGGCTCCCATAGCAAGGTATAATCCAAGAGTTTTGGTACCTCAAGTATCTGCCCCTCCTCACTTGTAGTCCTCTTGACTACAACTCAATGTCTCCCCACCTCTTGTCTAGATGTACATGAGCACTCCTTGTAGTCCCTAGCATGCCCTGAGACAATACGACATGAGAACTAGTGCATTAACTATGCTAAAAGGTCACTTTCTTGTTAATTTGACCATGAATATCTCTTTTACAAAGCAATATTTCTTAGCTTTGTTTACGTTAGTGGTTTGATAAGAACATTTCTATAGTCTCTTCACTGAATTTCTTAAAGTTTTTACATTTATGCTTTTTGACAAAAAGGGCTAACATTTTACCTTAGCTAAGTAAGGATTCTTTAAATAACCTTCTAGCTTGGTTCCTTTTTGTTCCATCTAAGCTTGGAAAAGTGTCATGAATTTACATTGAACAATGTAAGGATCTTGTCTTCTCCAGAAATAATCAAGCGAACTCTTCATTTTGCAAATTACCTACTAGTTTTGGACATATTTTTTTAAATTTCTAAGCTGAAGGTGTTGGATTTAGGTAAGTGATATAGAATGCACACCTACAGTTCTATTTTTCACCTATTAGACCAATGAAAATTATAGGCAAAATTGGGAGGGTTGGACATGAATGCTCCAACCATACTCTTATTGGCCTGCAATACATATATTCATAACACATACCTACAATACTATTGTTCACCTATTTTGCTAGTGCATATTGTAGGAAATTTGTTAATGTTGGACTTTGTTGTCTCAAGTTCACACACCAGCGCTAAAGATGCAACGTATTGTGTGCATCCTTAGATATGTTTCACATTGCAAGCCAACTATTTAAATAAATGCATGTATAAAAATTCTATATTAGCAAAATAACCATCAATATTTTTTTCTAGCATTTTGGGCTGAATTCACTATAGTATGTTAAAAAGTGTCATTTCAATGTCTGGAAATTAGGATATATAAATGTGAGATATATACTCTACATATTTGGGTTATCTCCTTTTCAAATTTGAGGTTTTTTAGGCTACATGTTAAGTGTTTGAACTTTGAACTTTGAATAAATTCTTGAATGGACTCCATAAATACTCAAATGAATGGACTTCATAAGGCAGTGGTACCATAAATTGTGTTATTTCAAAGATTTGACTTCAATATTTTCACAAAATACAATGTCCTCAATAAATACTTATATGTATAGATACATATGTTTAGGATTATATATGTGTTGGAGCGATTCCTTTATGTTTTACTATAAACCTGATGCTGACAAGCTTTAGCTGACTTTTTTCATCAATAGTTCATAGAATATGCAAAATATTTCATTGTCAAAATGTGGCAAAAATTGCGTTTCTCCTAATTTAATTTTTTATTGTTCATGACAAGATAACAATGTTGCATGAATGAGGTATCCTACAGTCTGTTTCAATTTGTGGATTTTTTTTTTCCTCCCATTTTTTAACAAGGATGTAGATTTGATTTTCATGTTGATGGTTTTTGCATTTATCTTATCTAGCCCCAAATGCTGGTAATGAAGCGGATCTTCAGAAGCAGTAGTGGAAACAGACTATCAGAGGTTAATGTTACAATACCACTTCCACCTAGTATCAATTTTTTTTTAATGGTAAGTGACTAAAGAAGAGTTATTTAACGATAAGGTTGAAAGGGAAACCTCATGTCTTAGTTCTAAATAATTTATTTGCGTTTCTTAGCTCTAAGTCATCTGTTTTTTAGCTTTACTAGATCAATTATTTCACTAATCCAATATGCATGGATTGTATTTATCACCTGATGTTAGTTATTTGACATGGTTCTTATAACATTCAATTCTAGGCCACTTTTATTTTAAGTCTGAGATTTTATTGATTAAAAGGATGTTCATATTTTGATTGGTTTACCTGGAGCTTGATTTAAATTTTTTAATAAATTCCGCATGGATGTTATTTTTTCAGGGTGAGCTCTTTGCACTAGTAAGGTTAGATGAGTCCTAGAACATAGGTATACAACAAGAACATCTTTGGCCTTTATTGTGTATCTGTTATTCTTTATATCATTGATGGATGGTTATTGATTATGTAAAATAGAGGATGGAAAGGTCCTGCCAATTCTCTTGATAAAAAAAAAAATGGACTGGTAGAATTGTGTTTTAAAGGGTGAACCAGAAATTGGTACTTGAAACGTAGAACTTGAGAATGACAAGCTATCTAATCTGGATTTAGAGTCACAACAGACCGTGGAAAAAAAATGATGGTATTGACAAGTCTTCCCAGAAAATAATCTCTAATTGTTAGATCACTACCCAAATTTCAGTTATCTGCAATGGAAATAGTGACTCTAGCTTTATTTGTATGAATAATGACTTTGGCCATTGTCCTATTCATTTCCTATGAATGATTTTGATTTTCAAACTCCAACTAGTTTGTTGTTAAATTAAGTAAAGGTTTGATGAAACACTTATAGTTCTCAAATCTCTTTTGTAAATCTATTTTCTTGAGCAAATTTGTCTTTTTACTTTAGGTACTGTAGATTTCTACTGTGTGACATACGCTATGATATAATTTCTTGGATAAATAGACAAAAGTGTTGTACAACATAGTCTTTTTTAAATCTAAAGAAACAATATTTCCAAATACAAAGTTTATTAATTAAGAACATCTTATAGAATTATTTGCCAAGTTAAGATTATATTTCAGTAGTGGATTTTGTGTACGCTAATATTGTGTTGTCCCTTTGGTTTTTGTTAGGTAGCAATGGTTAATAAGGATTGTGTTCTTAAGAAGCATGCACACATCTTATTCTACTATCAACAGGAGACTCCATGGTTTTCAGGCATGGCAACAAAAACACAGATGTTAGTGGGATATCCAAAGTCTGTGTTGGATGAATTTAATACTAGTGATGATTTTGATTACTTGTCAGATAAAAAATGTCATGAGTCAAATTCAAATAAATAGAAGCAGCTCAAGAATGAAGGTGAAGCTATTGCTTTTTGTCCAAGTCAATTTCTTTTATTTGTTGGTTGTTGTCATGTTTTGAGTCTCGACTTGTGGAATTCCAAATTGCATGTTGGTTTATGTAAAGGG
>APFE030098855.1:52422-78956 GCA_000404065.3 Pinus taeda | reverse complement strand
TTTTTTTCTCACAAACTAGCAATTTAATATCTAGTTCAACTATACTTTTAAAATATATTATTTTTATTATTATACAGATTAGTTTTCTCTTATAATGGATTAAAGATAAATTTTCGAAAGTTTTCTCTTTAGATTTTGTCCTCAAACACATGTTGTAGTATTTATGGTTCTGTAAGTGGCAATAGTTCGAGACAACCCTCTTTTTTTGGCTCTATATCCAATGGAGATCAACTCAATCTCCACCATATTGTTACCCAACCATGAAAACAATAACCTAATAACTATGTGGAAACTGATACAATTGATCCCAGACACCCGTAGAACTTTCGATTGGAAATCCTCGGGAGCGGCATTCATGGCAGCTAGAGTTCATGACAAATTTGCAACGTCAGGTTGCAGGGTTTGCAGTAAACCTTTCCAACTCTTACAGCTACAAGACAAACTACAAATGGACAAAGGAGGTGAGTGAATCATGGGTAAACCTCAGGGGGAGGGCACAAAGCCTCCCCCAAATGACAACGAACATGTTCCAATACAGGAGGAAGCCTACAAACAAACAATCCGTGAGGAAATAGAAGAAGGACAGGACTCTCAAGGAGACAAAGAAACAGTTAACAAGGTCCCCAAAGTGACCTCCACCACTTGCAAGCCAGTTGCAGCCACGAGACCAAAGATCAAGCTACCTAGCTGTAGGATCAACACACAAATTCAATATATGAAGGATCATGACCTCATAGGGAAGTTTATTGGCTTTGGGCCCACAGAAAAAGCGCTACAGGGATGGATCACAACCATGGATCACGAGTCAGGTGGCTAAAGGAAGGTGAAAAGAATACAAAGTTCTTTCACCGCTCTACAATCCAAAGGAGAATGACCAACGCCATTACCCATATACAAAACAGTCAAGGAGAAAAAGTTGAGGACCATGCAGCCATAGAACAAGAACTTTTGACATACTTCAAACAGGTTCATCATGAGACTCAAATAGATAGGACATATGCCATTGATAAAATAATCCAATCCATTCCAAAGATCATCACTGAGGAACATAATCAGTTGCTCCTCCAGCCGATTACTTTACAGGAGGTGCAAAAAGTAGTCCAACAGCTAAAATAAGGAAAGGTGCCAGGTCCTGACAGGTTTTCCTTTAACTTCTTTCACAATTTCTGGGAGATGATCAAATTGGAGGTATGGCATGTCATAGAAGAATCTAGAGCCAGCAGATGGATGCTCCCATCCATGAATGCCACTTTCATTACCCTCATTCCTAAAGAAGCACAGTCTAGAACCCCTGACAAATTCAGGCCATAGCGTTGTGCAATGTCAGTTATAAAATAGTCTCCAAAGTCATTGTTTCAAGGCTTAAATCGTTGCTCCCTCTACTTATCTCCCCAGAGAAATCAGGGTATGTGGAGGGTCGGCAAATCACGGATGGCATTATCGTAATGCACGAAATCATCCACTCTTTGAAGCAACATAAAAAAGCAGGTATGCTACTTAAGATAGATCTATCAAAAGCATTTGATAGTCTAAGCTGGAGTTATATTCAAAAAATGCTAAATGCCTTTGGTTTTTCCCCTCCATGGGTTAGATGGGTTATGAGTCTCATTTCATCCACCTTCTTCTCCATCCTCATCAATGGAATTCCTTCCTCCCCCTTTCATCCTTCGAGAGGTATTCATGAAGGAGATCCCTTATCTCCCTTTTTGTTTGTTATCATGGTGGAAGGTCTGGGTAGATGCATCAAAGATGCACTTCACTCACAGCAACTATGAGGCCTCTCCTTTCCCAACTCCCCTCCCTTCACCCATCAGCAATTTGTAGATGATAACATGCTTTATGCACATCACTCAGTCCAAGAAGCTCGCAAGTTAAAATCTCTGTTAAAATTTTTTTTAGCTGCCTCTGGAGCTTATATAAACCAAGCCAAATCTCAATTTTTCTTCTTTCATACCCCTACAGTTACCCAAGCCTCCATTGCTCAAATTCTGGGTTTCCCGATAGCTGCTCTTCCATCCAACTACCTAGGAGCTCCCCTTATTGATGTCGCCCTGAAACACTCCTTATGGAATTTGCTCCTTGAAAAATTAGAGGCACGTCTCTCTTCCTGGACCCACAGATCCCTCAACTTTCTGAGTCGCCTTGTCTTAATCAAATATGTTCTTCAATCTATGCCACTGTATTTTTTCTCAATCCTAACAGTGCCTAAATGTGTTCTCAAAGAAATAAAAAAGCTCCAACGATCCTTTCTATGGGGTAACTCAGGTCAGAAACGCAAATGGGCTCTAGTTAAATGGGAAAAAGTATGTCCTCCTAAGCACTTAGGAGGGACTGGGCTCCGTGATCCTCATCATAGAAATTCTGTTATGGGAGAACGTATCTCGTGGAACTAGCTTACTACACCCCACACTCCATGGGCCACTCTATGGATAACCAAATATGCCAATAATAGACCTGCTGAGGATCTTATCTGACTCACTGATATAGGACTGGGTTCATTAGTCTAGAATGCAGCAAGGCAACATAAAAATCTAGTTCAACAACATAGCTTTTGGGAGGTCAGGGACAATACTATTGTGAGCTTCTGGGAGGACTCTTGGCAGTAACAACATAGATTAAAAGATTTGATTAATCCTCACCAAATTCCTAGTTGGGAAGCTCACAGGTTTGATAAGATCAATCAATATTGGAAGCCCACCCTATCGCATGGCTTCAGGTGATGGGTCAATCCTGATGACATTATCCGGAATGGCTTGGAGTTAGATCAGCTGATCCTGGGAACGGAACTCTCCAATCAGAAAATCAGATATTCAGAAAAGAAGGATGTACTTAGATGGGGATATGAAGACAAGGGAATGTTCACAACACATGAAGCCTAAAACATAATCATAAAAGAATCTACATTCAAAGATCCACTATGGACAACTATCTGGGCTCCCAACTTATGGCCGAAAGTGTCCACATTCCTCTGGCTACTTTGTCAGAACAAAATCCTCACCTAGGATAATCTACGAAAGAGAAACTTTCATGGACCTTCCATCTACCTCAATTGCAATCAGGAAGAAGAAACCACTTTTCATCTCATAAACACATGCCCTCTGGCTCATAAGCTCTAGGAAAAAGTCATTTTTAGATGTCAAAGGGATAGAAGAATCAAGGAACACATCCCTACCACTATTCGCAATTGGGTAAGAAATCCTTATAAGAGCAAGATTCTTAACTCCTTATGGAAGCTTATCCCCGGCCTGCTTATGTGGACTATATGGAAGGAGAGAAACAAACACATCTTCAAGAATTAGTCAACGCCTATGGACATCATCTGGAACAATGTCAGTCAAAACCTCAAGGAAACTCTTCTACTCCAATCTTGGCATGACGACAACCTTCCCTCACTGCCACAGGAAAAGACTATTTGGGACAACTGGAATCTACATTGGAATCAAGAATTGAAAATTTTAGCCAAAACTATAGCAAAACGTCTAATCTCAGACAAATGGATCCCTCCTCCTCAGAATGTGTTCCAACTGAATTTCAACGGAGCCTCAAAAGGAAATCCAAGTAAAGCCGGGTTTGGAGGAATTTTCAGAGATCATAAAGGGGTCATCCTTATAACTTTTCTAGGCTCGAAAGGATGGGACTCTAACAACTCAGCAGAGCTTGCAGGGTTATGGCAAGGAATCCTTTTAGCTCTGTCACATGATGTTTTACCTCTCACCATTGAAGGCGACTCTCAAATACTAATAAATATGGTCAACAAAATTGTGCAGGGGACTCCCTCAAACAAAATCGGCAACAGTTGGAGACTAGCCGAAAGACTAGAACTTGTTGAAGATTGGCTCAGAGCCCACAGAGCAGTTAATTTTAAACATATTGGCCGGGAAGGCAATAAGGTGGCTGACCTTCTTGCCAACATAGGGGTGGACAGTAACACTACTCTGAAAGCTAATGAATTATCTTCTATTGCAACTGATGCACAGATGAAGGAATTTAATGAAATAGTTGAGAAGGAGAGGACTCAGGAAGGCGCTCCTAGTTGCAGTAATTGCAGGGATACTGGTAAGAACACGATGGATGAATCCCTCTTCACCTCACATGGCCTATTTGGTGGCATTCAACATGGTGAAGGGGGCATCTCTGCTGCCACGCGCCCTTCTGGTGGTTCGAGTTTTGAAAGGCCTGCCATGCAAGTTGCGATGGCAATGGTGATCTGCGATTAAACAAGGACCGTCGATCGTGCACGCGGATTGACGACCCAAACCACATTGGTGGATCATAGAATGGGGAGACCAAAGGGCAAGGCCTTTACATATAGTAAGATACGATTGCAATCAGATCGCATCGCAATATCGCATCGACGGAAACCAAGGGGCGAAGCTTTTACACCTTCATTTATGCGATGCGATGATGTGGATCGACGGCCCAAACCACATCGGTAGATCGCAGAATGGGGAGACCAATGAGAAAGGCCTTTACATATAGCAATATGCGATTGCGATCAGATCGCATCACGATATTGCATCAGCGGAAACCAAGGGGAAAAGCGTTTACACCTTCATATGTGTGATGCGATGATGCGGACCCGACGGTATTCTATATATTATTTGATAATATTTGAGGTCTGCAGAAAATCCAATTTCAATGCATTTTCAATGTATTTCGTTATATAATGAAATAACGAAGGTGGGGCAGAGACTCACGGAGGTGGGGGAGAGCCACACAGCAGCGCTTCCACGGACGTGGTGGATGACATGGCGGATGAGTGGCCTTGCCCAATCATCGAGGAGCCCATTCCGACTGACCTCAACTAAGGTGGCGTGGCTTCCAGGTAATGGATGTGGCTGACAGAGAATAGGCAGGGGCTGCTTGATGATAGTTCGGGGCCAGCTGTGGCTGCGCAGGTGTTCATTATTTGGTATTTTTGTTTTTTGCTAAGGAACCATCTTACTGTTTCCTTTGTGGGGTCTAGACTTGAGAAGTGATACCATTTTTGAGGTTTCTACTCTCACTGGACTTGTTTCCCCAATGTTGGGGCAGTCCAGTTTTTGTTGATACTCTACGATACCTTGGTCGAGGCCTTGTCCTCTTTGTATTTTTCTGTACATATTAATAGATTACTTTTACTTATAAAAAATGATACAATAGATCCCAAATTTGAGGTCCACTCATGTCACATCCAAGAATATATACAATGTATGTGGGATTGTGTACTCATTCGGAAAATGCAAAGGCTAAATCAAACTTGAATTTGGTGCCAAGTGTTTCTTTACTATTATATTTTACAGCCTAAAGGATCAAACATGGGTATTCAAGAATGACTTATGTGAGAAATGGAAGCTTTGTTGATCACTATAAGTATTAAAGAATGGCCAATTTGAGCAGCTAAAGCCTATGAGAAACTACCTATGAACCATAGTATTCGAGAATGTTAATGATGAATGCTCGGTTTTATGTTTCATATTTTTCTTGTTTTTTCTCTCTCCTCATTTCTTGAATGTGAAATGAATGCTTGGTTGTATGTTTCATATTTGTCTTATTTTTCTCTCTCCTCATTTCTTGAATGTGAAATATCCAATATCTATTCCTCGTCTCGTTGTCTTTTATCGTTTCATTTCCCCTTTCTGGTTTCTAGTTACATAGATTTCAATCCCTTCCTTCTAGCTTTGGTTGAATTTCTGCATTGCTCTCAACTCCAAAAGTAGGTGATAGAAGGGATAGGTAGAAATCTTGGTACCTGAGATAGAGTTAAAGAGGAAGAAACATTGAGTCAGACACTACAAGATTCCTCTCGTGGGGTAAAATATCACAATAAGGCCATAGTAAGCCCCCGAGAGAGAACGAAGATGCTACCGCATGCATTGGTAACAATCAGAGTATGGTGTAGTACCATATATTAAGGTCCACAAATGACATCATATTAGAAAAAATATAAGCATGAAAATAGAATGAAACAAAAACAAAGGGGAAACCCTCACTAACTCGTTAGGCCCTTGCTCAATAATCGGGCAACATTTTGGTATGAAAAATCAAGGATCCCTTCCTCAAAGTCCCTATCTTCTTTTATAGATCTCTTCATATTGATGGATGGATTCGACCCTCCTCGAATGGCCATTGGATGAGTGTTGGGCAGTTGCATTCATTAAACTTCCTTGCAACTGTTTGAAATTTTTTTAATTTAAAACTTTTATACAAAACTTTGACTTTTTCATTTTGCAATTTGGTGCATATGTTTTCCGCTCATTCCACATTTGTTTAAGTAAACTACATATTTATTTTCTTTTGATTACATTTCTCAACTATTGACGTGGATTTATCCTGGACAAGTAATGAAAATAAGATATGTTCTAGGGAATTGAACATATGTTTTTTCATCACTTGTATCGATATACTTTGACAACACAGGCATGGAAATCCGAACCCATCGCTTCATCGCACTATCACCGATAGAGACTTTCCTAGTTGTTGAGTACAACACATAGCCCATATCATTCGAAGATATATTGGTGTTATTCCTTCACCTTGAGATGGATATATATATTTGTTTTATTGCAGCAGGGAAACAACTGCTACATTACGATACATCAACTATACTCAAAGGCAAAAACTATTTTTCCTGTACAACCACGTTGAGAGTGATAAGTATCTTCCCGTGTGTCATCATAGCAATAGATTCAATTTTGCTAATTCATTGTGTTTCTCATTCTAGTGGCCACCATTATTGTGCGAGTTTCGCCTGTCAATTTTTGCTTCCATGAAAGTTGATAAGAAAATGCTAAGACAATGCTAAATGTCAAATTTTAGCAGACATTTTGAAAACCTTTTTGATCCATTTTCTAACATGGTCCACAATCTGCTTTGATAGTACTACGATGTATCTCTTCCAAAACTTGATTGTCTTTTGTAGCTGGACAACTAATTTGATAAATGATCTCTTTAAATCTGTATTAGACTCGAACGTTATTGGATGTTCTTGAACATGGGCCAAGTGTTCACCCAAAATGTCCAAACATATAAATAACAACACATAGTGTAACAGAAATATTCATCCTCATCCAATTATTAAATGCGGAAATATTCCTCTAGAAGCATGGATTTCCTATACATTGGGGCTATTACTTATATAACCCCTGGTTTTATTTTCTCTTGCATGTTTGGCGATTCAACTGGAATATGTCAAAATATAGAGTTCCTTGATGTCTTCACTCCAACTTCTTGGATGCCATCCTAAGGAAAGGCTCAAAGGATATTCCAAATATTATCTTTAGAGGTGGCCATTTTGACCCAAAAGTCTGAGTATCCATGCCATCAGTCGCACTCTTCTATACATGTGTACATTACCAAGCAATTCATCATCAATAAACATTGTTGCAAGACAATAATTGTTCAAATAAATTTCTGAGATGTTTTGGATATCTAAAGAGTTTTCCTTATAAAGCTCAAGTTCAGCAAAGCATCCAACATATGGATCATGAAACAGTGGATCCTCACACTAATATATTCACCATGGGGCTGAGACAGAGATATAAAAATTGTAAATTGCCTCATTTAGATGAGAAAGTGGTGTTGGAAACTCTCCACGTTAGAATTGACATCCTTACCATATTCAAATGGTGTCCTTCCTCACTGTAAACAATTCTTCAATAATTTGGCCACTCTCCCACATGTGTCACTTCTCCCAATCCTCGTGCTTAATTGGCACACTGCACCTATGCATTTCATTTGTCAATGCATATGTCTTGGGACTTTATATCCACTCTATTGGGCCTTCATCCCTCTTCTATTACAAAGTAGACTTCTCAAGGTAGGGGAAATCAAAACTCCCTTCCCTCCCTCATTTTAATGCAACACGAAAATATTTTCTTGCTCTCGTTCCATTTCACGACAGTTCTTCAATCAGAAATCTCAATTCAAGCCCTTCCTTCCATCCTTGGTTGCATATTTTCATTTCTATCAACTCCAAAAGCAGGTGATAAAAAGGATGGGTAAAAGGCTTAGTACCCAAGCTAGAGTTAAAGAGGAAGAAACATTGAGTCAAACACTAGAAGATTTCTCTCGTGGGGTAAAAGGATCACAATAAGGCCACAGTAAGCCCCTAAGAGAGAAAGAAGATACTACTGCATGCACTGGTAACAATCATTGTATGGTGAAACACTATAAATTAAGCTACCATTATCATCCCCTCAAGACTTCGATTGTTGAGGAGAGAGAAAATATTTTAAAAAAAGAATCTAGCAAATTTGAGGCTATAATTAGCAAAGTAGAAATCTTAAAAAATGTTGTTTAGAAACCTTGTAAGCAAGTTACAGATGCTGATACACTCTTTGATCTCACATCCACACTCCTCACTACTATTAACAAATCACAAAATAATGATGGTGATACTCCAGTTGATTTTATTAGTAGTGATATTCTAAGAAACTATAGTGACCAGGCATATGTATGTAGGTCTTTGGAAGGAAATGACGATCAAACCCAAATATCATGCAAAAATATTTGGCTTCTAGCTGCTTTTGTTTTCTAGCATGTGGAAGGAATTTGCACTATGCTTGGACCAATGGATAATGAACCCAAGCAAAAGAAAGCTACAGTAGAGAGAAAACAAACTAAGCCGATAGAAAGCCCTCAAACTGAAGCAGTGAAAGAGTCCCCACAAGATGAAAAATCAGAAATAGATAAGAATATGGCAAGCATATTTAACATTTTGAGAAAACAGAACCAAGCCATATTAGACAATTTGTTTCTAAATAGAATATCACTTTCCCAGATAGTAGAAAACATCTTTGCGTTATCATTTCTAGTAAAGGAGGATAGTGTTGAAATAAATGTCGATGAAAATGGAAAACATTTTGTTGTCCCCAAAAATGCTCCCATAGCTACAGAAATGGCATATGGAGAAGCTTCTTACAACCATTTTGTTTTTCAGTATGATTTTAAAGATTAGAAGTTGATGATGGAAGCTGTTGAAAGTGGTGAGGAGTTGATGCCTCACAGAAACAATCCACTTATGTTTCCTTGTTCTATGAAGGCTATAGAGACTCCTATCAGATAGATTTCATGAAACAGGGGCAGAGTGGTACCTGCAACTCTTGAGGTGTAGGAGGATGAATTTGGAAGTGATGATGGTGGTGGTGGTCTTCAAAGACCAGTATCGAAGAAGAGAAATAAGTGTCTCCTATGACTTTTGTTGCTTTTTGGCTAGTTTTTGTTGGAAACTATCTCTGTTTCTATCAGTGCACTGTAATTCATACTGGAAGCTAATCTTTAATTTAAGTAATATAGTATTTAAACAATGTTATCTTGTTCTCATAATTAGTTATAATTAAGTTTACTGGCAGTGAAAACCCCCAGTCATGTAATACACCCCTTTAGGCATGGTTCCATGACCTAGGCAGAAGACTGGAATCACGTAAAAGGAAATTGTTAATGTAAGATGTCAAGTTTGATTTGTTAAACCATGATTAGTCTCCTTATGACAGTATGTTGTAATTTTATGTTTGAAAAGTATTTTGAGATACCACACAAGAACAAATTTCCGATTGTGTAGTTGGTTTAATTTGAGAATACATAGAGATGAGAGTAGGGTAAGGCCGGGGGAAAATAGATGTAAATACAAAGGTTCAAAAAACTAGCTAGCAGCCCTTACCATACCCAAACCCTTTTACTGGAACTACAGGGATAGAGAGATCCACCCAGAGGCATGTCGAGAATAAGTAGGGATATGCATGCTCTGGATTGACTAATTGCTTGAGCCTAGCTCAAGCAGGCGCAACTAGTAGATGGAAAGAGATTGGGAATATATATCTATTAAGTATGTGCATATGAAATTCATTATGTCCCCTTTTGATTTTCAAGGTGGGAGGAATGCAATGGAGAAAGGGAGATCATATTTTTCCTCTATGTCCCACCTATCAAGACACTAGGATAAGTCCCAATAATAAGAGTTGGGTTCACTCATAAGTATATTATTGTAAAAGGCCATCATGAACTTTATTAAGCTAAGTCATCCTTTAGTTGAGTTTCATCCTTTAGTTTAATCTTCAAGCAAGATACTCGGCCTCATTTCAACCCTTCAGTCTTCTTGGAATAGCTACAGAACAACCCTATTTAACCCATGTTGAATGCCTCTTCTTGCTGTGATCTTAAACTTCAAACTTCAGCCCTTCTCCCTACAAGAGAACCCAATAGCAACACTCAAAACAACGCCTCTTTCACACGTTGTACATATATAAAAACATAAGACTTCCATGTTGCTTATAGGGCTTCTATCTTGATGTCTTATATCTCCTTCTTGTAGTGGCTAGGGCCTCCCTTTGACTGCGTCTAGGGCCTCTCCGAGTGCTACTTTAGACCTTCCTTGACTGCAACTATATGCTTCTTCTTGATGGCTGATAAGGGCCTCCCTCTTTCTATGGATTAAGGCCTCCTTTGCTGTGGATAAGAGCCTTCCTTTTGTTGTGTATCATGCCTCTCTTGACTGCATCTTTATGCCTCTCTTGACTGCACCTTTATGCCTCTCTTGACTTCATCTTAGGCCTCTCTCTAGACTACATCTTAGGCCTCTCTCTTGTTGTGGCAAAGCCTCCTTTTGACTTCAGTTAGGGCTGCCTTTTACTGTAGTTAGGGCTTCCTTTTCGATTGTGGCTAGAGCTCCTTCAAGACTATGTCTAGGTCTCCCTTCATGACTACAACTAGGGCTCCTATGTAACTACAATTAAGGCTCGCACTATTGCAGCCTACTAGCCTCGCACTGCCCGGGTACTCCTACACTATAGCACTCTCTGCTGATTCATCTGCATCTGTCTTTACCCACATCTACCAGTCCTGCTACTCTCTCCTCGGGGCTCCCATAGCAAGGTATAATCCAAGAGGTTGGGTACCTCAAGTATATGCCCCTCATCGCTTGTAGTCCTCCTGTCTACAGCTCGATGTCTACCCACCTCTTCTCTAGATGTACATGAGCACTCCCTGTAGTCCCTAACATGCCCTGGGACACTACGACATGAGCACTAGTGCATCAACTATGCTAAAACATCATTTTCTTGTTAATTTGACCATGAATATCTCTTCTACAATGAAATATTTCTTAGTTTTGTTTACATTAGTGGTTTGATAAGAACATTTCCACAGTCTCTTCACTGAATTTCTCAAACCTTTTACATTTGTGATTTTTGACAAAAAAAGGGCTAACATTTTACCCTAGCTATGTAGGGATTCCTTAAATAACCTTCTAGCATGGTTCCTTTTTGTTCCATCTAAGCTTGTAAAAGTGTCATGAATTTACATTGAACAATGTAAGAACCTAGTCTTCTCCAGAAACAATCAAGCCAACTCTTTCATTTTTAAAATTACCTACCACTTCTGGACATATTCTTTGAAATTTCTATGCTGAAGGTGTTGGATTTAGGTAATTGATACAGAATGCACACCTACAACTCTATTGCTCACCTATTAGACCAGTGAAAATTATAGGCAAAATTGGAAGGGTTGGACATGAATGTTCCAACCATACTCTTATTGGCCTGCAATACATATATTCATAACACATACCTACAATACTATTGTTCACCTATTCTGCTACTGCATATTGTAGGAAGACTGTTAATGTTTGACTTTGTTGTCTCAATTTCACACACCAGCGCTAAAGATATAAGTATTGTGTGCATCCTTAGATATGTTTGACATTGCAAGCTAACTGTTTAAATAAATGCATGTATAAAATTTCTATATTAGGAAAATAACCATCAATATTTTTTTCCCGCATTTTGGGATGAATTCATAATAGTATGAAAAAAAGTGTCATTTCAATGTCTGGAAATTAGGATATATAAATGGGAGATATATACTCTATATCTTTGGGTTATCTACTTTTCAAATCTGAGTTTTTTTAGGATACATTTTAACTGTTTGAACTTTGAACTTTGAATAAACTCCTAAATGGATTTCGTAAATACTCGAATGAATCGACTTCATAAGGCAGTGGTACCATAAATTGTGTTATTTCGAAGATTTGACTTCCATATTTTCACAAAAAACAATGTCCTCAATAAATACTTATATGTATAGATACTTATGTTTAGGATTATATATGTGTTGGGGCAGTTCCTTTATGTTTTACTATGATCCTGATGCTAACAAGCTTTAACTGACTTTTTTCATCATTTTTTCATAGAATATGCAAAAGATTTCATTGGCAAAATGTGGCAAAAATTACATTTCTCTTGATTTATTTTTTTATTGTTCATGACATGATAATCATGTTGTAGGAATGAGGTATCCTACAGTCTGTTTCAATTTGTGGATATTTGTTTTCCTCCCATTTTTTTACAAGGATGTAGATTTGATTTTCATGTTGATGGTTTTTGCATATATCTTATCTAGCCCCAAATGTTGGTAATGGAGCGGATCTTGAGAAGTTGTTGTGGAAACAAACTATCAGAGGTTAATGTTACAATACCAATTCCACCTGGTATCAAAAAAAGTTTAATGGTAAGTGACATAAAGAAGAGTTATTTAATGACAGGGTTGAAAGGGCAACCTCATGTATTAGCTCTAAGTCATTTATTTGCGTTTCTTAGCTCTAAGTCATTTGTTTTTGAGCTTTACTAGATCAATTATTTCACTAATCCAATATGCATGGATTGTATTTCTCACCCAATGTTAGTTACTTGACATGGTTGATATAACATTCAATTCTAGGCCACTTTTATTTTAAGTAAGAGATTTTATTGATTAAAAGGATGTTCATATTTTGATTAGTTTACTTGGAGCTTGATTTAATTTTTTTTTGTAAATTCCACGTGGACGTTATTTTTCAGGGTGAGCTCTTTGCACCACTAAGTTCAGATGAGTCCTACAACATAGGTGTACAACAAGAACATCTTTGGTCTTTGTTGTGTATCTATTATTATTTATATCATTGATGGATGGTTATTGATTATGTAAAACAGAGGATGGGAAGGTCCTGCCAATTCTCTTGACAAAAAATAAAATAAAATGGAGTGGTAGAATTGTGTTTTAAAGGGTGAGCCAGAAATCAATACTTGAAAGGTAGAACTTGAGAATGGCAAGCTATCAGATCTGGATCTAGAGACACAACAGACCATGGAAAAAAATTGATGGTATTTACGAGTCTTCCCAGAAAATAAGCTCTAATTGTTAGACCACTGCCCAAATTTCAGTTATCTTCAATGGAAATAGTGACTCTAGCTTTATGTGTATGAATAATGACTTTGGCCATTTTCGTATTCATTTCCTATGAATGATTTTGATTTTCAAACTCCAACTAGTTTGTTGTTAAATTAAGTAAAGCTTTCATGACAAACTTATAGTTTTCAAATCTCTTTTCCAAATTTATTTTCTTCAGCAAATTTGTCTTTTTACTTTAGGTACTGTAGATTGCTATTGTGTGACATATGCTATGATATAATTGCCTGGATAAATAGACAAAATTGTTGTACAACATAGTGTCTTTTAAATCTAAAGAAATAGTATTTCCAAATACAAATTTTATTAATTAAGAACATCTTTTAGACTTCTCTGCTAAGTCATGATTATATTTTGGGAGGGGATTTTTTGTACACTGATATTTTGTTGTCACTTTTGTTTTTGTCAGGTACCAATGGTTAATAAGGAATGTGTTCTTGAGCAGCAAGCACACATCTTATTCTACTATCAACAGGAAACACCATGGTTTTTAGGCATGGCAACAAAAACGCAGATGTTAGTGGGATATCCAAAGTCTGTGTTGGATGAATTTACTACTAGCAATGATTTTTATTCCTTGTCAAATAAAGAATGTCATGAGTCAAATTCAAATAAACAGAAGCAACTCAAGAATGAAGGTGAAGCTATTGCTTTCTTTCCAAGTCAAATTCTTTTATTTGTTGGTTGTTGTCATGTTTTGAGTGTGGACTTGTGAAATTCCAAATTGCATGTTGGTTTATCTATTATATATATATATATATTATATTAATATTATATTTATATATAATATATATAATATATATATATATATATATATATATATAATGTTTTTTATCATATGTCGTTCATGGTTTCTGGAGATCTGTGTTACATTTGCACAGATGTTTAGATATCATTCAAATATTTAAACACCAAACAACAACAACATTTAGATTTTTCTTTCACTCAACCTATAACATATTGCACCTGTCTTCATCAATGTTCTTCGTCCATATGTTATCAACTTATGACTTTTCCTTTGCAATATTTGATGCATTTTCTAGTTATAGGTCATTTATAGATTATAAATGTCTTCAGACTTTCACTTCTAATTGAGTATTCAACTGAGCATATTGATTCTCTTATACATAATTATTTTTCCCTCCACCCACTTTTCATAACTTACATAACCATTAGGTAGGGACCTGCAGCTTCGATGTTGCTTTGCTTCTTTAGTAAAATATTGTCAAGACTTTAATTTATTGAGATTTGTAGAATTTACAATTTATGAAGTTTCAAGGTCTAATTTTAAAAGTCTAATTCTTTAAAGGGTGGTAGCTCAATGGAAGAGCAGTTGATTTACAAGCAAGAGGTTGGTGGTTCGATTCCATCGTGCCCTGGCATGATCCATATGGAATGAGATTTTAAACATGACCAATAAGTTTTGGTGACATTTTTCAACGGTCACCAAAATATGAAATGGTGACGGTCAACGAACGCCACTAGATATATGCATCAATAGTGACAAAGCTCAAAGGTCTATAATCATAAATCATTGTTGTTGATATGAAATGGTGACGGTCAATGTCTGTCATTATAGTCATTATTTGTGATGGACCTTGAATGTCACTACAACACCTATACTTATGGCAATGCGGCTTTTGGTGAGGGTCAAAAAACATCACCATATTTATGCACCAATAGTGACGGCCATGAAAGATCCATCACAATAAATTGTTGTTGTTCATATGAAATGGTGATGGTCACTATCCGTCATTATAATCAATATTCGTGATGGACCTTTAATGTGACCATAGCACCTATACTTTTGGTGATGCCACCTTTGGTGACATTCAGTTTTTTGTGACAAAGGCTTTGGTCCATCGCCATTGCTCATATGAAATGGTAACAGTTGCTATATGTCATTATAAGTCATTATTGGTGACAGAATTTGAATGTCAATACAACACCTATACTTTTGGTGACGCAACCTTTGGTGACGTTCAGTTTTTGGTGATAGAGGCTATGGTCCGTCACCATTGCTCATATGAAATGGTGATGGTCACTATCTGTCATTATAAATAATTATTGGTGATGGAATTTGAATGTCACTACAACACCTATATTTTTGGTGATGCCACTTTTGGTGACGTTCAGTTTTTGGTGAAGAAGGCTATTTTGAGTGTCACCAATGAACCTATGGTGACATTTTTCACCCCTCACCAATGTCCTTTTTTCTTGTAGTGAAATTTCCATAATGATGAATGACACAAGGAAAAACCCATTAATTTAAAACTTAGTCAATAACGTAACCTATCTAGGCCTAATCATGACATACATTTCATCAAACACATTGTGAATGTGTAATCTACAGGTCATAAATGCATATTTGAACATAGGGGTCTCATGCTTATTTGAAAATCACCAAGAAGTTTTGATGCCCTCTCACAATACCTTCAATAACATCTATTAGGTCATGCATTCAATAACCATTCATTTACCAATCAAAACATTTTAAGTGCCATAAGTCGAATTTGTCATGAAACCATGCTTATAACCAACATATAACCATAATAATAACAATGATAGAAAAACCATCAAAGCTACATTATAACAAGTACATTTACTCAAAAAATACAAGAGGAAAAGAGATCTTATTAACATATGAAAAATCAAACCAATTTAGGGACTTCCATGTACCACTTGACCATAGATTGGGCTAAACCAAATCTCTCTTTCAGCCAATCACCCTCATGCCATATTTCAAACATGAATGTGGGATATCATGGAATAAACAAAGAAAAAAAACCATATATTCCATAGGCCAAACCACCTCAACCCTCAACTAGTGATTCCAGCTCACAATTGGACATCACTAACATTCACCAGATCAATCTCTACCCAAGTTGTCTAGGGCTCCACAACATTTGTTCAAACCTAGGTCGGGGACTAGTATCTCAACCCACAATTTTCATAGGGCTCCAGAGCATTTTCCCAACCAAGGCTCCAAGACTAGTAACTCAACCCACCAAGGGCTCTAAAGCATTTTTCCAAACAAGGCTTCCAATACTAGTAACTCAACCCATGTTTTTCTAGGGCTTCTAGATCGTTTGTCCAACCAAGGCTCCAAGAACTAGTAACTCAGCCCAGAGTCATAAGGAGCATCGGCACCAATCAGAAACAATCAAGTAGGAAAACCCACAAAACCATGGCTATCTAGGAAATCACGAGGCTAGGTAAAACCACCGTCAATCGAGGCAATCCTCCATGCCAATGACAGATCATAATCAAATAACCACATGCATATACCATGCATGCCAAAACTAGCAAGTAAATAATACATGCAATTCAGTACCTAGAATCCAATCTAGTTATAGCCATTAATCCTATTGTCTCCTTTCCATTTGCCTTCTTTCTCCAAATCCAAAGAATGATCCAAGAAACTCTTAAGTGTTCAAAAGTATGAGAGAGAGATATCCAAGCTAAAACTAACAAAAATCTTATCACAATGAAAAGAAGCTATGAATTGATCCGCAAAAGCCTCTTTTTCATTTAGGACTCTATTTTCTTCATTTCCTGTATTTTCCTTCAATTTGCCTCACATGCAATTCTATGACCTTTCACATTCCTTTTCTCTTATTTTTCATTATTTTGATAAATAAAATGCCAATTAATGCCACTTTGCCTTTTCCTATTTCCATAGCCATTAATTAATCAGAAGTGATCCCCATCGCTTTTTTTCTTCCCAACATTCATCTTGGAGTACATGTCCCATGACATTGGCCTTATTTTTCCTTTATTAAATTTATGTTGAAGCCTTGAAAATCATTTCTACAACATGGGGGAAAACCACCCGATCTAGACCTTGGTTGGAAGCTCCTTTTCCATTTGGTGTAGTGGATCCGACTAGGGATAATGGGGCCAGTTTCCTAAAAGATATTTTAATAGTGTTGATGGGGTGATATATGATGTAATGGGGGGGGGGGTGATTAAGCTAAGTGTAATCTAATCTAAACTATTTGAACACATGCATATATCCTAGTTTGAACATCATTAAACTATGACTATGCTGGGGAATAAAGTAAAGTCGATCTACAATAATGTTCTATAGAAATTGGTAATAAAGATCATTCAACTGCAATAAGAAGTGAAATCATTTAACAATAATCATTTTGGATAAATAGTTAGTCAAAACAATTGTGAAAGATATATCACATATATAATCGTTCATATATTAAGCATAAAATTAAATCCAACGCCACACAAAAGTGTAGTAATGCTAACCGAAATTCAAGCTTTCATACATAAAACAATTGAAGAAACGTTATTGGCTGATACATAAATAAAACAGAATCACGAGATAAAAGTACCATATATGATAAGTTATCTTCATGTGTTTTAGTAATATTGACCTAATTCGAATCAATGCAACATCATCTAAGCGTGCAAAAGTGCAATTTCAGTAGAGCATGGCATATATTCAAAAGAAAATAGATCATGTTCCATTCATTGCACCAGAACCTCCTCAAAGGTACAAAAGTGCATGTTTTGAAGAATGTTTCTGATAAAATTTCTGGACCCCTCTCTAAATGCATGAGAGGGGTTTAAATACTAAAACTATAGGTCCTAAAATACATTATTACAAAAATAGTGGAGGATGTTTTAACGACCTTCCTCAAATTATGATAAATAAAACTAAAATAAAAATAAAACAAAATAACTAAATCCTTTGCATTTCATCCTTAAGATTGCAGATATTTGTCATTGGTTTGAGTTGTGTCGGTTGACCGATCACAGATTTCAACTATCCAGTAAATATAGCATATGTCAGTGCTGGAACCTTTTTTTGTGTGGAGGTATTTAGGAATTGCAATGCCATCCACTGGTTGTATGGTTTGACTAAGAATTGGGAGTATGCCTCCCAATTTAGCTTGTGCATTTGTCTAATCACCTGCTTCCTTTCCTTTGCTTCTTGTCTACATTGCTACTCTAGTTGATTAACATTTGGAAGAAATCTTGGTATAGATTCTACAACCAGGTTGGTGCCATATAGATTTTAGTTAATGGATTCAATGATGTTGTTTGATGCTACTGCCGCAACCGTCATTTCCCTTTCTTCTTTCTTGAGTCGAGAATCCCAGTTTGCAAATATAATTTCTTTATGTGATTCCTCCAGTTTTGGCAAATCAGCCTTTCTACCATCTTCTGATTCTTGCCAGGTTATAAAGTCGGAAATCATTTCATGGACTTCGTCATACTCAAGTCTCATGTTGACGACTTGGCTTGTTAGATTATCACTGATCCCGCAATAAGGACTTATTTACGAGATTTTCTGGCACAGAACTTCCTTTTGTTGCATTAGTTGGGAGTTAAGGATGAATGCTTCTTTGACGAACTGATCAATTTGTGGACTATCTTTATACTTATCTGTCATACCTTGAATCCATGCATCGTTTTCTGCTAGGCTGGCTTGATGTTGTATTTGCATTTGTTCAAACTCCTGCTGAAGCTTGGCCATTTGTAACTATGCTTGTTGGTTAGATTTTTGTTGCTCTAATTGTTGTTCCAATAGCAGGACCTTTTGTTCATTTTCTCTCAGCAACATTTAGAGCTCTGTTGCTTTATCAATAGTTGTTGTAGCATAGGCTCCCGCAAATTGCGACAGTCTCGTAAGGTTCTCAGATGGGTCCATGGGCGAATCTTTCTAGACAATGTCCATTGGTTCATTGTCAGGAGTGGTAAATGCTGCAACATATAACTTTATTTTCTTCCTCCGCCTTTTGTTGACAGCTTTATGGGTAGGGATATAAAACACATCTAATGGAGGCATCTCCTCAATTCTCAAAATAATTTCAGAAGTGGGGGTATCAAGAATGAGCTCCACATCTTGAGTGCCTACAATTTTCTCCACTGTAATTTATTGAGTTGATTTGTGATGTGGAGTCTGTATCTCAGATGTTTGTTCCTATGTATGGAGCTTCTTATTAAAATGCTCCCATTCTTTTTCTAAATCAACAACTTGGGGTTTCATTCATTGAGTGGAAGTAGAGTGAATTTCAGCCTATTTCTTTGTCGACGTTTGCTTGGCTGCTTTCTCTGTGGTTCCGGTTGTATCCCTTTCAGAATCTTTATTTTTATTGCCCCCATTTTGAGACTGTAGTTGTGAGTGCTCTGACTCACAAGTAGACTTCTCTTGGGACTCCACTTTGGAATTTTCTTTGGAATTTTCTCTGGAGTTTTCCTCTAAGCTTACACTGGGAGTTGGCTCCCTTATTGGTTCAATCTGTAGTAGGTGCAATGGGAACTGTAATGATATCCTCTCCCTATATTCACATAAGGCTTCAAGATCTTCTAGGGCAAAAGTAGTGATGCCATATGCGTCACTTCTAAAAATATCTCTTTTTGTAGGAAGAGGTCATCGAAGGCATCTTCCTCGTGGGTGAATGGTTTCACTTTCACCAAAGTAGTGAAGTCTTTGGTGGTGCCATTTGGGTCATACTGTCTTCCTCGAAACGTAGTCAATTTCAGAGAGTTCATAATCTTTGCTTCCTTGCATGCATGTCCAAAATCGTGTGTGCAAATGCACCACATTGCAATGGAAATTTAGGCCAAATGGCCTTTTTATATTCCTTCAATCCTTTGCTCAGCCCAATTTCCCTTGCTATTTGGTAGGCTATCTCCCTGGCCACTAACTTGTCGAGGACATAGTATGGGAGGACATGTAGTGAAGAAATCCTCCCAAATACTCTGATATATGTAAATTTCTCCTCCCCAAACCATCTGGCTATAGGTAGGATATCTACTTCAACTTCTCTAGAAAATGTAGGGGCATTCCTATTGTAGACTTGTTTATGAATAGGCATCATAACTCCTTGGAAAATTTGGTAAAAATGGTGGTGAAACTGAGATTCCCACATACCCTTATGATATATATGGATAGGAAGCGCGTATTTCACAGTCCACTTCCATCCCATGATAGGAAATTTGGAACCAAAATAGATAGCATCCATTACATTGGCACTCATGAAAAATGGAGGGTAAACCCTTGAAGAGATACTCCTCTTTCTCCTATACTCCATTATGGATTTCACCAAATTATCAAACAAAATTTGGGCCCAATTCATTATCGTTGCATTTGCAATTGCATTGATTAATGTCAGCCATTCCGGGGAAAATTTGGTATTATCGGGCTTGCCGAACATTCTACATAGCATGGTTGCCGAAAAAATATGAGGGGGAGAGATAGATTTTGTAAAGTACATGCCCATTTTATCCTTTTTGATCTTGGCTTCATTTTCAATCCAGATCCGCATGACATTCAATGGGTCTTCATTTTCCTTAGCAAATTTCTCGAGGAACTGTTTATTGTAGAGATTTTGTGGCCCTGGTAGATTGTACATAAGCCGCAGGCTGTCTGGTGAGAAAGATCCCATAACCTCTTGCCTACTATTCTTGAATTCTTTGTCTGAGATGTCGACCTGATCGATTATCCACTTAACCATATCTGTATATGGAATTATCTTCGGCCTTGCAGCTATGCGGTGCATAAATGATCATGTTGTCTTGAAGAAGGAGGCGTCTAAGGAAACATGACCATCGACTATGGTCTTTGTTACCAAAGTTCTTGGTTTCTCCTCTTCTAATAAGTCATACATGGCCTCCCATGTTGAGGTTCCTCCATCTTTGTTGCATGTAGTGTTAGAGAATAGAGGGATCCTTTCTGATTTTTTAGATGGAGTTGCCTTTCCCCTCTTTGCCATTTCTCCCAACGAATCTTGTTGTGGATTGTTCCTAAAATTGGAGAAAAGAAAAAGCTATTAGATAGACACAAGTAAAAATGAACATAAGAATGAATGATACATATGACTTTGAAAAGGTGACAAGAAATGAGTATTTATTAAACACAAGTGAGAAGATATCGTATCACATCGAATAGCTTTTCAAACGTAAATGCCACTAACCCGTACTAAATTCCCACTAATGATTCCTTATCCCTAGATTTATTTCTCATTAATGTTTTTCATTGTAATTTGAGAAAGAAACTTATTATGGTGGTGAGCGTTTTAACTGTGAAAATATCTATTTTGCGATTTGATGCAATATCGCAGATTGCATTATCGCATTTTGTGTGCGAGAAATCTATCCCATTCCTTTAGTTTCTACAAAATGAAAAATGTGGGGAATTATTTATTAGTTTTCAAATCATAACTTATTTGATAGGATTTTCGTCGTAAATCCCTTTTCCTTACACAGCAGACTTGAGTGTTTTTTGTTACATAGTTGGCGATTGATTTTGGGCTTCCATCGCATTTTGCATTATCGCATGGTTGGTAAGGTTTCGGATCTTCCTTAAGGGTTTCCAATGCGATGCGATAAGGGTGAACGTGTCATTGCAATATCGCATATTGCATGGCTAAAGATACTTTGTGAGGGTGTGCCCTTTGTAAGTGGCGATATGTCATGCAGGCCTTACTTTAATAGGAAATGTTTTAGGACTTCGTTCAAATGAAAAAGTCTAATAGTTTTGAGGTTAAGTGCCTAATCCCTTTTGATTTATTTTCATGGGTTTTGGTCGTTAACAGGACTTTTGACACGCTTGATCATGTGATTTGCAAAAAGGCAAGCATTTGCTGGATTTTCAAAGTGTTTCATCTTGATATCTTGCTTTATTCCAAAAATAACAAGAAAATGCCTAAATGTTAAAAAAAAAAAATTGGGGGAAGGATTTTTTAAAGGTCCCCATTTATTAATAGAATATTATCTATTATGTTAACAAATGGGGGGCTTTTTGAATAGCACAACACTTTATTACGTGGATTTTTAACCACAGTTGTTACAAAACCCTCCCCCTTCGAGAATCACCTTCCTCGAATCTACCCATGGAGATTTAAAACACAACTCAATGCAACATTTGCATCATACCCATCACCTAAAAACATAAAAAACATTTCATGAACACCATACCGTTTATTGGAGCTTTATAACACAACTCAATGTAGTATTTACAGCATACATATGAAAATAGGCATAGCCAAAACACAACATCAAAACATTTATCAAAAGACATCCAATCAACCAGTGAATAGAGAAGGATACATAGCCTGCAATGATTATCCATCTCCCATGTATATTCATCGGGCCCAAAGTGCTTCCAATGCACTTTAACTTGCTCGATTGCTTGATTTCGAAGCATGAGCATATTTCACTGCAAAATGCACTGAGATTCCAAATAGAATTCGCCATTTGGTTCCAACTGCCATACAGACCAGTCAATCATAGGATAAACATATTTCACATACTTCTTAGGAAGTGAATCATGGAAAACATGATGGAATTTCACTGTCAGAGGCAGTGCAATTCAATAGGCTACTAGTCCAATCCTCTCAAGAATATTGAAAGGCTCACAATACCGAGGTGCAAACTTGGCACATGATTTAATCCTAAAGCAGCTATTCTTGGGCATGATGAACAAGTACACCTGTTCCCCAACCTAGAACTCCTTAGATACCCTATGTTGATTTTCATAACTCTTTTTCCTATCGTGTGTTGCATTTAGTGTTGGGTTTGAGCCCGATTATATTCTTGATTTTTCTTAGGTTTTTTTTTTCATCTGTGTCGGATGATTGTTATGAATGGGACAACAAAACCAAACATTTAATCAACACCATGGGGGTCTAAGGGGGCAATGGTGATTTTATGAGCCCTGCCCCTTCACAGGGGTTTGGGGAAAGTGCCTCCGATGCTAAAAATAAATAAAAAAATTGTGCTGTAAAATATTGTAATTTCATTATCAATCTGGGTCGTTCATTAGGTAGATGATATGACAGTAGAAGTTATGTTAATTTAGGGTTTTTTTCCCTAGAAGTAACCCCATCAGTTTATATGAGGGAATTGTATTGCAGTTGTGGATTATTACTATGAGTAAGAGAGAGACAGAGGAGATTGTGTGAGAGCGAAGAGGAAATTATAATGGATACGTTGTAGGTGGTATCTATTCATTTCTTTAGATAATATAAAAGGAAGGATTGGTTGTTTCTCGATGGACATAGCCCCAATTGGGTGAACAACGTATATCTGTGTCTCTCTTGTTTTATTCAATTATGTATTTTTGTTTCCATAACATTTTGTGTATTTCATTGCTCCATTAATTAATTTATAACATTTAAATTATTCTTGATTACCTACATTTCTTATTCCATATTTGCCAACATGTCTGGTCTAATAAATACTTTGTTCAATGGATCACTCCAACTGATAGGAGTATTACAATTCCATCCATAAAGTGCCTCAAACAAACTCATATTCAAAAATTCCTAATACCCATTATTATCCACAAACTCCACCAATGGAATATACTCTCCCCTCTTTCATTGTTGATGCCTAACATACATTCTCAACACGCCCTCCAAAATCTTGCTAACCCTCTCTATCTTTCCATATGTCTGTGGATGATAGGTTTTACTCAAGGGAAAATATGTCACAAAACTTACAAATAACACTTTCCACAACCTAAATTTGAACTCAGCATCTCTATCTAAAAAAATCTTCTTTTCAACCTCATTATATCTTTGATGAAGACATGCTAATTCACTAGCTAAATTTGTGGACTTTACTGGAATGAAGCGCGCTACATTTTTCAACTTGTCAACCACAACTATAATAGAATCATGCCTTCTAGATGTCCTTGGAAAACCGATAATGATATCCATGGAAATGACCTCCCATTTCCATTCTGGAATCGAAATCGGCTATAATAACCCACCAGGATGCTTACACTCTCCTTTTACCTATTGATAATCCAAACATCTCACAACAAACTCTACCACCTCTTTCTTCAAATTCAGCCAATGATATAACTTCTTAACTCTTTTCAATGTCTTCTGATATCTCAAGTGACATAAATACAACTTGACATGAAATTCCCACAAGATAAGATTCTTGAGTTCACTATTGTATGACAAATAGATCCTGCCCTAAATTCTACCAAAACATCTACCATGAGATGATATTCATCATCCTCTTCCCCTATACCTTGTTGTTTTATTTCATGCTTAAGTTGTTGGTACCTATCATCCTACTATCCTACCTGAAAAACTTGATCCTATAATTATGTTCCATATGAACTCATAACTGTTATGTGATTTAACTACAATCTTCTACTAAGAGAATCTGCAACCATGTTCTCTTTACCCTTGATGTACCTGATCTCAAAATAGAACTCACTGATTGTGGCCAACCACCTAGCTTACATGGAATTCATATTAGGTTGTTCAAATAAGTATCTCAATCAACTGTGATCACTCATCAAGATGAACCTTCTGCCAAGAAGAGAGTGTCTCGGCATCTTCAATGCATGGATGATAGTTGCCAACTCAAGATCATGCATCACAAGTTCTTCTCGTGCTCATTCAATTTCCTTGTCTCATAGCATACTACATTTCCTTCACACATCAGAACTCCACCAAGTCCTTTCTTGCAAGCATCTGCACATATCACAGATTATTTATTGGGATCTGCAATCTTCAATACTTAAGCATACATAAGCAATTGCTTCAACTGCTCAAAACTCCCTGCACATTCATCATCCATTCAAATTTATTTCCTTTTCTCTATAATGATGTAATAGGATAGGAAATATGTGAGATGTTCTTGATGAACCTCCTATAATAACCTGCTAACCCCATGAATGATTTGACCTCATCTGCATTCTTAGTATCTACCCATTCCATGATAGCTCCGATATTTTATGGATCCACTTCTATACCATCCTTAGAAACCACAAGCCCCAAATAATGAAACTCTGTCTAAAAGAAGCTGCATCTACTAAGCTTGGCATACAAATGATGCTCCTTAGAAATTTCAACACTACTGCTAGTTTTTTTTCATACTCTTCCTCATTCTTCGAGTATATCAATATGTCATCAATGAATACATTTAAAAATTTGTCCAGATGATGACCAAACACACTATTCATTAAACACATGAAAGTAGCTAGCACATTAGTCAAACAAAAAGGAACTAAAACAAACTTGTAATGCCCATACCTATTCCAGAAATAAGTCTTGTAGATATCCTTTTCTTTGATGTGTGCCTAATCATAACCTGAACTCAAATCCATCTTCGAGAAAACCGATACTCCCTTCAACTAGTCAAAAAAAGTCATCAATCCTCAACAAAAAATACCTTTTCTTAATCATCACCTTGTTCAACTATCTATAATCAATACGTAACCTAAGAGTACCATCCCTATTCTTCACAAAAAACACTGGTGCACCCCAAGGTGACACACTTGGCCTAATGTATCCCTTGTAAATCATTTCCTTCAACTGCAACTTTAGTTCCACTAACTTTGGAGTGCTGTTATGAAACCAGCTCAAGAAAAGATATAAAAGATAGATCAACACCTTAGGATTCAACCTCTTCGAGGGGGAAACCTCCTTTACATTACATAAATGAACAATTCTTGGATGATACAAATGAAAAGACTTCCTTTCTATCTATAGGATTCTAAGGGTTCATAACGTAATCAGAGCCGACATAACAATAATAATGTAAGGGCACAATAATAACAATAGTGGGCATCTAGGGGCATAATAGTAACAATATGGGCACTACATGGGTACATCAATATAATAAGTGGGTTGTAATGATAATAATAAGGGGTTACACTAGTAGTACAGGAGCCTAACATGCCCCTCTCCTTCAAAAAGTGTTGTCCTCAACGCTTGAGTAGTTCTTGATGCTTCTGTATAAAATTCTTGTCCTCCCATGTGAAATATTTAGCAGATAAGTTCTTCCACTTGATGAGATACTCTGAAATTGATCAATTTCATAGCTGTCGGGTTCTTGTTTTTATGACTGCTCCAGGTTCCAATATGATTTTTCCTTCCTCTTCAATTTTTGGCAATATTGTTTGAATTGGGATCTTTTGCAGCTTTTGAATAAGTAGCCATACTTCTTCTTCCTTCTTCCATTCATCCCTTGCTTCATTTATCCAATATGGTTGGATAATAGAAATAGCACAAAACAATGCTTCCACATCCTCATCCTTTCTTGAGAGTGCATCTGCAACAAAATTTTGCTTCCATTTTCTATAGATGATGTCAAAGTCATAACCCAACATATTTGTGACACATTTTTTCTGTTCTTCTAAAGATAATAGTTGTTCTAAAAGGTATTTAAGACTATCATGATCCGTTTTTACCTTGAAGAGTCTTCCCATTCGGTAAGGTCACCATCTTTTAAGTGCATGTAGTATTGCCAACATTTCCTTCTCATAAATAGCTTGCTTGAGATGTAGCAGTAAAAATACCCAATCACCTACATCAAAACATTTTTCACTACGATGTTTATCT